>PVJX010050181.1:0-10784 GCA_004027295.1 Dolichotis patagonum | reverse complement strand
CCCGGAATCTGACCTACTCTCCGTCTAGCTTTGGTCCTCCTCTTGGATTCCTTTTGGCCAAATGACCGTGTCTTTATGGAAAGGTAGTTTAAGGATTAAGTAAAGGGGGGATGTGTGATTCTTCTGTTAATCCACTGCCTAGTACCATCCCTGCTTCATTTCTTCTTTTCTTTGCCTTTGTCTTTCAAATTGCTTGAGTACAGCTGTAGAAGCAAAAACTGCCTTAGAACTTTAGTAATGTGTAATAAAATTCAGTGAGGCCTTCATCCTATTTTTTTCCTACCTTGGATCCTCTGTCTCTACAGATTTTAATTACCAATTTATATGCTTCCTTTTCAAAGTTTTCCTCTTTAATTTTCTCTTTCGATTATTTTTTTTCTAAAAACTTTTTTTTTTTCTCTGAGAGGGGGATATTATTAAGACAATGTTCCATAAGGAGATATGTTCCTCTTGGAAAACGACTTTGAGGGTAAAACCAGCTATATCTAATTTATGGTCCAAATCCTATGAGGAGTCTTAGAAAATGAGATGAGAATATGATCACAAGATCATACAAGGGAGAAGTTGCTAATGGTATAGAACCAAATGAGTTTGAGCAACTTCCCAGAAACAAAATTTAGGATAAGAACAACAAAATTTCACTTTTTCAAGAACCAATCACTCAAAATTTTCTCAAATTGAGAAATTAGGTTATTTCCTGTTTCTCACTTACTTAGAAACTCTAGGAAAGAGAAAAAATTTAAGAGATTTTATGATTAAAAAAAGAATCTTGCTCCAAGGACTGAATACCTTTCCATGTATACATATATAAGAAGATGTTTGTAAGCATTCATGCTTTTACAAATGGATTTTTATTTTATAACAGTAATATTTAGAGCCCCATTCTGAGAGGTGCTAGACTATGTCCAACGACAAATATATTAAGTTTCCTTTGGTTAATATCTTTAGCCTCCAATCAGCAAACAATAGCTATGTTTTTGCTACAACCTTGTTACTAGGTGACATTTCATAAAGGATATGATTGCCAATTTATTTTCCTTGAATGCATAAGATGTTTTAACAATCTGACATTGAAATGAATATTAGGAAAGTGTTATGAATCTCAGTGAATTCTCAACTGTTCATATCATGAATCATCCCAAAAAAATGAGCAACAACTTATTTGTTATTGAAATATTCTAGAAAAAAACATGAACCAAATGTAAAACACTTCTTGAAAATGAAGTGCTTTGGTATTCCAGTGGGAAAGTTTGTTTTTTGAATCAGTGAAAGCTCATGTACACACACACACACACACACACTCATCCTTATAAACAGTAACAACATAGTAAAAAAAAAACAATTAAAAGTGGACATTTAAAACCACTTTGAATATTGAGAAGATATAGCTGAGCTGCTCACTACATGGTATTTTTAAAAATTACTTCAACACTTCAAGTTTTTCAAGGTAAGGTTAATATTAAATGAGGTGGGAAAATGTAATCTATAAAGGAATTTCTTGGACTTTAAATTTGCATCAAATAAATCATTAAATTTTTATGTTTTGCCTTTTCTTTATGCAGTAATGCCTAATACATACTGTTAGTTGAAAAAAAGGAAATATACAAAAACATAGTGTTTTATTGATTTGCTTAACGTTTTTAGACTACTTTTTATTTGTATAAGGGAAAATTTTACACTTCTAAATATAAACCCATCTTTTCATAAAAAATAAAAAGCTGCCTATGTTTCTTTTGGCATTTAAAATAGTGTAAATAATGTTACACTCAGATATTTTAGTATTTACTTTAAATTTCCATATAAACATGTTAATTTTGGTATTTTTATTATTATATTTAATCTTTTGGAATACATATTTTCAGTAATAGAATGTGACAATTTCACAAATATGATCCTAGTTTTAATTTACAAGGTATTTTTTGAAGTGTTTACCAAGTATGCTTTTCCTTATTATTTTACCACAGAATATAGTCACTGTATAGAAACAGTAATCTGAAAAATTCTACGTGAGAATGTTCTCAAAGTTTAAATTTAAAAAGTTAAATTGTTAAACTATATTTATAACAAATAAAATTATAATGAAAATTATGCATTTTTATGCTGTCTCATGGGTAATAACAAATATGAACGTAAAATTCAAAGAGAAGATCTTGAATTTTACAGAAGAATTGCTTTGAGAGCCAAAACCAAGGAAACACCTTCCATATATTATTTCACTATCATTATATGGTCCCTAATGTTTAAGAGACTTTATCCAACACAATCCTGTTGTACTATTTATTCAATTTTCATTCTTTCTACTACACAATGGCAATAGTATTTTGTGCTTTAATTTTTTTTTCTTGAGTTGATCAGAAAACAAATCTTTGGAAAATCAAAATTTAAGACCAAAATGGATACTTGCACCAAGCAATTGTCTCATTCCGCTACCGTTATCTTGCTTGCACAGCCTGGTTCTGGAATCCTGTACTGTCCATCTCAACCCCCCTGTGTTTAATCACACTCATTCTGCCTCTGTGACTCAATTCTTCCCTAAAACTTATGCATAAGTCAGTCCCTACAAAGACTCGGGGTTCAGACTTCGGACATGCAGCTTCCCTAAGCCTACAGCATAATTGAGTTTAGCTCCTCCCACCCTCTGAGTGCTACTTAGTTTCTGTGTATCTCTGACACTCTGGTGCCCTGGCCAGGAAGTTGATCATGCTGAACACTTGTGCCACTGGCTCAGAATTTGGAGAGTGGCTGCTTGGTGCCCTCCCTCAGCAACAAGATGGCACACATCCCATCTCCTCAGTGAAACCTCTGTCACTGGGAAAGTGTGGGCAGTAGGCACTCTAGCCCCCTCCCAAACTGACTCAGTGGAGAGGTGGACCTGTCACTCATGGAATCTTCTGGTTAAATCAGGCTTATACACCAATGGAAAAGGAGACTCTTCACCTTCCAAAAATCTCAGCCCAGAGACCCTAGTTAGGGACCTCTCATAATGAGAGGGTGTGTTATCATCTCTGAATGATTGTGTGAGTGAACGTGAATATATCTGTGGCTCTATGGTATCAGCTACAGAGTGAAAGTGGACTATAACTTGTGTTTCCATGGCAACATGATTGGGCACAATGGTGAGTCATCCATTGTAATGGGAGACTGACCAGGCCTGAATTTATTCAGGCACACCTTAACCAAGATGCCCCTAAATTCCTGAGAGGGATACAACCAGGGGGGCATCTGAGTGGTTTTCATCAGGAACTCCCTTCCTTTGTCTGTTGCAGTACTGAACACAGGAGGAGCACTTTAGAATATGGGGACTCCGCAGTCCAAAGCAACTCTCTTAAGACTGTATGATCAAAAAATTTCAGGAAAGGATTTGGCACTGAGTATGATGCATCTTGATTACTTTTCTCTGGCCTGGACAAAATATCACACAGAAAGTTAAAAGAAGAAAGGTTTATTTAGCTAACAGTCTGTGGAGGTTTGTAACCCACTTACTCCAAGACAGGATGATGTAGCAAAGGAGCAACAGTTCAAGGCAACAGAAGACAGCAAAGCAGCAAGAGCCAAAAGGGGCTCTGAGCAAGCTTCTTTTCCTACTTTAATCTGTAAACAATCTATGGAACCCCCAGAGCAGGTGTAGCACTCACACTGTCTCCTCTTGCACAGATTGAGGCTATTTACACAGTGAGCACCCTGGCTCCCTACTGAGTCACTTAAACTTCTAAACCTCTCAAGTTGACACAACGTATCAATCATTACATGATGCTAAAGTGCATACACTGAGGATACTTCATGAGGTAGACTGGCCTCACTTTGAGGTTGAGTAGCCTCCCAAGGGGAATCTGGGTGTTCATACAGACTGAGTATTTTGGAAGGTAGTCCTGGACACCTTGATCAGTGCTGGTTGTTAACCTGTTGCTTAGAGATTGCTCAAACCCTGCCATCCTGAATTAAATTCTGTGTGAACAGGAAGGGATAAATTCCCATCCAGGTTGTGCAATTTAAAAAGACTTGCTTCAAAGTTAAAATAAAAAGAGATTAGGGCATACCTCATTATGAAATCTTCGGTTTTAATTCCTAATAAGAAAAAATTATCTAATGGTTGCTATTTTATTCATCCATATAATTATAATACAACAGAGTCTCTGGTTAGACACGTTATTTAAACATCCATCTAATCTAAAATATACTATAAATTATGAAACATATTGGTCTAAAATTCCTGCAATACTAAGAAGAAACAAGCACAGTACATTGCAACTAATGATCACTAATAAAACTAAGATAAGTGAACAGATTAATTTCCTTTCTCTGGTTATTGAATGACCAGAGTCTTTCTATTATGATACAGAAAATGAAATTTAGTTATATTATTAAGTAAGATAAAATTATTCTTAACCTCACAGTCAAAAGTACTTAATGTTTTATAATGATGACTGGTTGCGAATGACAGCAAAAATAAAAACAATTAAAGGTTTAAATGTTTAACAAAAGTTATTGATACAACACAATAAAATTAATGAATAAGATAAATCTATGCCAACATAAAAGCTTATTTGAGCAAGCTTTGTTATAACTCAGTTCAAGACTGGAACACTTGGAGAAGTCTAGAAAGATGGTAGAGGAAGAGGCTGAAAAACCTCTCTCCTCACCTAGGGAACAACTCTACTCAGAAAATCTAAGTACTATAACTATTTTGAAACTCTGCATTCAAACAAATGAAACTTCTGGGTAAAGATGTAGGTGGTAAATTGTGCTTCATTAATGTCAGGATTTTTAAGTTGTATATAATTTTATATTTATAACAGTAACTAGCTATTCTCGACTGCTGGCATCAATTAGTAAAATGCTTGCATTCCAGAAACAACTCACATACCCAGTGCTCAATGAATATTGGGCAAAAAACACCCTTCTCACAAATACCAGACCTAGATACTCAAATACACTATGATTGCTTCTAGTTCTGCAATGTAGATAGATGGTCATGTATACTACCATTATTATTGCATCATACTCCAGTCTTCAAACCCTTTTTCCTTGGGCTGAAATTTCTGCAAAAAATTTAAACAGCTGGCATACTTCTCTCCACACATTAATTTTTATGTTTCCCTTCTGGGGAGTCAGGCATTAATGACTAAACTATTCAACAACTTCCTAGGTAGAGAAAGTTATAAAGACCTCAAGTGCTTTGAGAGTGTTGCACTTAGAAACAACGCAAGGGAAATATAAATTTATATTCAGCCATATTCTCACCACATATACAGCCCATAAAAATGAAAAAAAAAAACTTTAACAAGAAAGGCAAGCTCTGCATATAATTGGGAATATGATTTCCAGATTATCATATAATTAGATTCTAATGATTAGTTTACAACAGAAAATCACAAAGTATAAAAGCAACAAACAAAAAATTGGCAAATTAAAAAAAATCCACTGTGAAAATCCTGGTGGCAGAATTTGATAAGCAAAGTCCTTGCCATTACTCTCTTAAAGATTTGTTTTAATACCTAAAGGAAGATATGGTGAAAGTAATGAAAACAATGTGTAGAAAATAGAAATATCAATAAAAAGAAAGAAGCAAAATAAGCACAGAAAGTAACTTTTTACCTTAAAGAATAAGGCAATTTAAATAAAAAATTCACAAAAGCCTATAAAAGGTAGCTCTGAATGGCAGAAAAAAGAATGAGTGAACCTGGAAAGAGAACAATCAACACCAGAAAGAACTGTTTAAAAACCAGTGTATCCATAGGCTATTGAAGCCGATAGTAATTCAAGTTAATAGAAAAAGAAATTATGTAAATCCCTAGAAACAAATTTAAACAAAAAGAAGTCAGTACATGAGAGACAAAAAGGACTAAAATAAACAAAATCACAATGGCAAAGGTTTGCTTTTCCTTATAAAAAATAATTATAAATGTATTAAACCCTCAAATCAATTTAGATCATCAGTTTATAACAAATCAGATAAATGATGATTATATTGTGAGCATCAGATATTGAGTCCCAGTGATCAGAAAGTAACTAAGACAGAGTGAAATTGTCATAAACATGCAAAAATAGACCAAAGAGAATAGAATAGAAAGCCCCGCAATTATCCCTCTTATGCATAGCCAATTGATTTTTAGTAACAATGCCAAGAGTACTCAATGTGAAAATCACAGACTTTAAACAAATGGAAGGGAGTAAAATGGATCCCCATATACTAAATGATGCAGTCACATCCTAGTCATTTAAGAGGATAAACTCAAGGTAAATCAAGTGATTACATGTCAAATGTAAAATTAAAAGACTTAGAGAAAAACGTAAGACAAAACAGTGTGTCATTGACTGTGGCAGTACTTCATTAGGTAGGACACCAAATTCACAGGCAAGAAAGAAAATAAAGAGATTGGATGCAATGAAAATTTGAAAAATTTATTTGGAAAGTATTGACAGATCATTATTCATTAGTGAAATACAAATCTGAACTACAGAGAAATACAACCCCATATTGAATAATGTGGTTAGTAAAATATTAGAGAAAATAACAAGTGTTGGCAAGGATACGGAGAGTGTAGAATCCTTGTGCACCTTGGGATATGAAAGAATTTAGACACTGCTGACAAACAGTATGGCAGTGTCACAGAAATTTAAAGCTGAACTGAATGAATGATTAAACAGTTCCATATCTGGGTATAAATCCAGAGGGTTTGAAAGTATGGTTTTGAAGAGATTTGCATTCTCGTTATTATGGCTTGTGTCTAGCTGTCCCCTCCAAATATTCTTGTAGTTATTGGTGGGTACTTTTCCAGAGGTGACTGAATTTGTAGTGTGTGATGCTGGGATTAAGAGTGTATGATTACTGAATCAGTCCATCAATGATTGGTTTGGCAACACCCTAATTTCAGTAGTCTAGATAGACTATAAACAGGAGCAGAGAGATGCTGCCACAGGTCGCTTGTTGATTCTCTTGCTTCTGCAAACAATGAGCTGTTTTTTCTCTCAGAAGCCTATCTGCCATGCCACCCTCACTCGGAACGAAGTGATTATGGACTGAGCTCTCTACACACTGTATGCCAAAACTGTTTCTTCCTTAAATTTTGAGTGTCAAGTATTTTTTTCTCAACAACAAGAAAAGTAAGACATTTTTTCTTGTAACCGCTTTATCTTTTTAAAAAGCTGCGGAAGCAGCATTAAAGTGACAGATTAATTAGTGATATGAAATATGAACATAGAAAGTTAGATTTTAAAAAGGAAGAAAATCAGTTTTTTTCTATTTTATTTTGTGAATTTTATTGGTACTGTTTCATATACAGAATGAACACATTCATTGCAGGGAACTGATACCTGTACATAATATATTGGTTCTTCTCTTTCTCCCCATTCCCCTTCCTTCTCGTCAATCATTCTTCCTCTCCTTATTTAATATACACTCCACATTTTCTTGGGAAGGTAAATAAAGTTTCCTGGGGCACTGTGGGCTATGGCAATGTTCTCAGGTTGTCAAAAAATAAAGTTGAGGACTTCTATAAAAGCACTTTGCTCACCTTTGGCCCTTAAGCTCACCATGACATGTGACTTGTATATGGAACTTCAAGAACAAATTTGACAAACAATGTTTTCTGTTTCTACTTCTCTCCCTAATCAATCTGGGGAAACTAGACATCTTTGTGGCACATCTGGACTAATGAGCTGGAAGTTCACTCAAGGTTCTTTCTACCTCAGCCATCACTGGATCTTGGAAAGGGTTCGTAGTGAGAAGTTCATCACATTGGTGGATTGTGGGGAAGAGGCAATGGGATGGGAATCAGTGTGGTGGCAAAGTGTCTTTGTCTGAGAAGACAACTTCTACAACTTTCTAGTGGAAAAAGTTGCAGACCTCTCCAGCCTAGGACAAGTCTGCTGCCTTTCAGTGTTTCTTGGGGGACTTCAGCAGTTTATGCTGCCATACTTCTACTCAGTAGTCTGAACTTTTTTTTTTCATTTTGTTTGTTTTGTTTTGTTTTGTTTTGGTACCAAGGATCGAAGTCATGACCTGGCGCTTGCCAGGCAGGCACTTAAGCCATTGAGCTAAATCCCCGGCCCTAAACTTTTTTTTTTTTTTAGGAAGGTTCTCAGATTAACCCAGATTCAGGATTTTCTCTTTAGCTCCAAATCCCATAGAATTTATGCTCTGCTTGGTGTGCAGTCTCTCTTGCCTTCTGCAGTGATTGGGAAAGCTTACAGAAGCTTCCTTTTGTCACTTTGCTCCTTCCACTGGAAACCAAACTAAGGGTTGTGAATTGGACCCCGCAGCCATCTCTAATTGTTGTATTTCTTTCCCTTAGTGAACACTTTCAAGGCATCTGTGAAGGAATTTGGGGACAGTGTCTCAGAGTTACAATGCCAGTCTTGTGTGGTGAGAGAGAACGCTGAGAACAATACTAGTAGGCAATACAAACCTGGATGTGGGAAAGCAAATCCTGGACCTACATGAACTGTGTATGTAAGAGGACTGTAGAGCATGCCGAGGAAGTATCCTCTGTGCCAGTGTATTACCGAGCATCAGCAAATGTGTGGAGCGGGACTCGGCCATCAGGGTTGAGATTATCACCACTGATGTGTTGTCACTCTGGTCTTCACTTTGGGAGTCTACTACTCTGTAGGACACAAAGCTGGAAGGTTCCATGCAGCTGCCAACTGTCAAGCTCGGCTGAAGAAGGATCAGCTCTATCAGCCATCTTGGAGCCCATCAGAACATCAGACCATCAGAACAAGGGACTGATGGCTTCTAGAAGCATCCTTATCAACTGTGCCTTCTCTCTTTGCTTAGCCAATCAGAATGGTTTCTTTCACTGGGGAGAGAAACGGCTGAAATATATGCTTAAAAATGCTTAATCTAGTGAAGCTGATGTTTTGTCAATTTTCCCAACATTTAAAAATTTTTAAGAAAACAGTTAACAGTGGAATTTTTAGCCAATTTTTATAAGAGAATTCCACACTCTCACTGCTACTCAAATGAAACAATGTCATTCCTGTACTTGTTAAGAACTCGTCTATGCTAAAGGAAAACTACATGTAACCACCCAGGTGACTTTTGCCTTGGAGATTTAAGGATGTTAGACTGTGTGACTGTGAGCCAGTACACCCAAGACTAATTAGAAAGAAAAGTAGTTTTCATTCTTTATTATTATTATTATTATTATTATTATTATCAGTACCGGGGATAGAACTCAGGACCATGCTTGTAAGGCAGGTGCTTATGCTGCTGAGCTAAATGAGCAGCCTCCATTCTGTATTATTCTAATAAGTGGGGAGACGACCTAAGAATCAGGCTAATACACAGAAGGCATCCGAGCAATGAGGCAGAACAAAAGACAGCGTGTTAACCAGCCGGAAAACTCATCCTACCTCTGGATTTTCATTTTTATGAGTTGACATTATTTCATTAATTCTAAAAAAAGAATAAAATTAAGAAGAAGAAGATGAATCATGTGTTTATGCTTAAGGCATTCTACATTTTTTATTTAAGGCTATTTTGTGGTGTGTCAATATTTTTGCTCTCACCAGTTCATTTTGGATTGAATTTTGTGGCATGTTTTCTTTCCTGATTACAATGGCTTTAACATTTTTTACATTAAAGACTGCTTTTAATCATTCAGTTTTGATCATTCAGTTTCTTTGTGATATGCTGAAGGCAATTAAGAATTAAATGCAAACTTATATAATGTTATCCTTACTTAATTTAATTCAGAATATCATCAAAATATTAAACTCAAAATGTTCTTTGTAAAGTTTGGTTCATACATACTTGCACAAAGACATAAATTCTAAGTATTTAAATATCATTCATTCAAAATTTTAGAATGCATATCTAAAATATCAGTATAAAAACACCAAACAAAATACATGTATTTGAAGTTACTAAAACTTTAAAATATTTTCCCTTTATTTCCAATATATGTTTGCAAAACATATAAAAACATTCATTCTGGGAAATTGAAATATATAAATATCATATCTTGATCTATTTTACTTCTAATAGAATATTATGTCACAGACAATGAATGTTATAAATGCAATTATATTTCAACATAATTTTATTCTATGGAAGTTTTATTCATGAAACTCTAAGGAACAGTGCACAGTTTCTTCTCTTCTACATAATATTTAAAAATCAAAAATAATGAAAGACGAATGAAAATAGTAGTTAAGTATATTTAAATTTTAAAGCAGACTTCATGTAATATTTTGAAGTATAATTGTAACAAATTGTTGTAAGTAATTTAAAGCTGTTTTGGATAAAGGGTTTCATGATAGATCTACAAGAGAAAATGTAATAAGAATGTTAATAAATGGCATACATATGTTGTGTTCTTTACACAATTCTTGCTTTAAATTGATATTTAAGTACATTATTCATAAAAATCTTATTTATTTTATATTTAATGTATTGCATATAAAAATATACAGTCTACTCACAAAGCTCATAAAGTATTTACTGTGTCTGTATACTGTACAAGAATCTATTATGCAACATTGTCAATTTCATGGGCAGAGCCTCCTAGGAGTTTAGTAGAGTATACCTTTGGGAGTCCCAGGGTGGTCCCTGGGAGCGTGCTTTTGGAGGGATACCCCTCCCTGGCACCATTCCCCTGCCCTGCTTCCCGGCCTCCATGAACTAAGCACTTTGCTCCACTGTTCCCTTCCATCATGATGTGTTGGCCTTTGCCACAGCTGAGTATGGACCAAAATATCTGAAACTGAGCTAAATACACTTCTATTCCTTTAAGTTACCAGGGTTCGGTATTTTGTCCAGCCGAAAGAAATTAGACTAA
>PVJX010050180.1:0-10780 GCA_004027295.1 Dolichotis patagonum | reverse complement strand
TGCCCAGTGAAATTTTTAGTCAGTAATTTAAAAATCTTTTTATATTTATCTGTAACTAATATCTACATAATGATATTATAGGAAGTCAATGAGCATGAAATCATTAATATTTCATGGAATATCTTTGATGTATTTTCTAGCAAGTAGAAATATAGAGGGTAAAAGTATACCACTCTCTTTCTCAGATGGTTTAAGGAGTGTATTAGGGAACTTAGAGAGATTTGCCCCCACTCCCATGATGCTCTGCTATAGATTTCTGATAGAAATATCATATAAAATCTTCTCACCTACCTGTTATTTCATAAGTGATGGATAGGAAAGGTGCAGTACTAGACTTTGACATGCTCTGATATGTACTTTCTGAAATAACAGGGAAATAGCACCATAAGCATAACCTTTCTTCTTTTCTTTTTTAAAAAAACACTTTGGCTAAAGTGGGATTTGTGGAAACTATAGATAATAGACTACAATCCTAATGAGCTTGCTTTCTATTTAGGCAAAGTTTGGCTACATTATTCTCCTTATTTCTTTGATGAACATAGGAAAACACATGTTCTTCATTCATCCTTCTTCCTATTCGTAGTTCAATTATTCTTGCACCATGCGTTTTGCCCTTGACCCTCCAATCTATTTTTCTGGTACATCTGGCTTGGTGCGATCACACAGGGTGATTGTAAGAGCTGTCTTTCCCAATAATCCCCATCCCAATGGCCCTGTCTAGATTTCATTGTGGCACCTTTGATGTGCCTTTCACAGAAGAGTATTCTTAAGTTTCCTATAATATATATCAATCACTTTTAAGTCTTATGGCCTAAACCAATACTTTGAATTTCTTTCATTTAATTCTTTTGAATTTGTACCAAATGGAAGAATTTCTTGATTGCTGTAGCTGAAATCTACTTTAATTTCACTTTGAGCTTTAAAAATGTTCAACATATACCCATGCATCCAGTGATCAGCAATATTTTCATTAATGTTCTAGGACTTTGATACAAGTATCTTCCCTATGGCTAAGGACTCTTATTTGATAAGGGTAGATTTCACACCAGAATAAACTGGATAGTCTTCACAACCTACTGGATTCCTAGTCAGCTAAGCAGAATCCATCAAAGGTTTTAACACTAACACTTGTAATTACAGAACTTGTCAATTCTTCCCTCTAAAGACCTGATATATTGGAAGTTGTGATACCTCGAATATCGTGTGTGTGTGTGTGTGTGTGTATGGGAGGGAATTATTAAAATCATGAGATTTAATTGCAACCAGCAGCAGAATACAAATAAAATGCAGATGCATTCTAAGATCAAGTTGATACATTTTTTTGTCATCTGTAGAAGCTATTACTAATTAATTGCTACACTATCGATATAACTCAACTGACACAAATAGCAAGGCAAGTTGTGACTATTACACTACTTTTTGTGAGTAGTTTAATAATATGTTTTTGACATTCTGGAAATTAAATACACTAATTCCATAAAAGAGCATTTTTCTGGTCTGTCAGTGTGGAATGAGCCAGCTAATAGTGCATACATAGATGAATAAAGAGAGTAGTGCGGCTCTGACATGCTAACATAGCTACTGAATTTCCTATGTAAAGTGACCTTCCAAGAAAATAAAGGAATTTTATGTGAATTTCATATTGCGTGATGTCTTTTTCATGGTAATCAATTTATTTTTGAGTTAAAGTATTTGGTTTTCAGGTAAGATATTTTTAATACCCTGGTTACATATGAAACAGGTCATACAGAACACAGTGTGAATCTGGAAAAAAGAATACTCTAAGCTTTGTTCATCAAAATAAGTACAATATGAATTGCTCTTAAGGTAAGTTTTTCATAGTTATGTAGTCCAGGTTTCTTGAAATTAATTTTTTTGTATGTGTACTGAGGATGAAACTCAAAACCTCGTGCTTGTCAGGCAGGCACTGTGCCACTGAGCTATATCCTCAGTTGAAATTAATTTCTTATTAGAACTGGTTGTAGGAATTGACTGGAGAGGTTTCTCTTTCTTTAAAAAGTGAACCTTTACTCTACCATATTTATTGAAGAAATAGACTGTGATCAGTTTGCATATCTTAGCCTAACTGTCTTCCTTTCATACATACATGGTCTTTGCTTATCACCCCTGGAACGTTGGTGTCCTAACTAGTTTCTTTTTGGAAAATGTTAAGTGCTCCAGATGAAAGAGGTTGAGGGGTGGATACTCATATAGTTCAACTTCTGAGGAAAAGATGTTTCACTTTTTAAGGAGAACCAATTGTTTTGGAAGTGCTATAAAAGACATTTTACTAGTCTTAGTATATGATACAAAGGGCAGAGATTCCTAAGGTATTTATGTTCCACTGTAACATTATAAATATTAATTTTCAGTGATGGAATTCTTTAATATTTATTGACATCTGCTTTAGAGTAACAGATATATCATGATGATAGTCTTTCTGTGTTTCTTTCTTTGACTTTTATTTTTGGTATTCTGCAGTAGTTTGGAAGAAGCATGAAGGACTATAGAAATGATTAAAAAATCCAGTTGCAACTCAGAATTCTTAAGGATCCTTTGAAAGTAATAACCTACAAGACATAATTGACATTCAGAAACTAAAATATATTCTACCTCCAGCCATGAAATTATACTACTCTGAAAAGACTGCTGCAATAAATCTACCTAAGAGAGTTAAAAAAATACAGCCATTAAAGTGGCCAAAAATATTAATGTACTAACATTACATGTTTTATGCTACTTCCTTACAACCTCAAGATACATTAGTAGTAAAATGTATCCCCAGGCTAGATTCCTAAATGAGTTGACATGCTCTGTAAAATTAGTGGATACAGAACAGTTACATTTTGCAAGTTGCAAATGCAACACTTCAGTGCTTATCTTCCATAAATTTCTGGCCACTAATGCCACTTCTTTTGGATCACAGGAGTCATATCTTCTCTGGTTATTCTGATCATTCTTACTCAGATTCTTTGCCTGAAAAGTCTCATTTTTTTTTCATTTGCTGGTGTCAATTAGAATTTTTATGCTTTTCCTTTTCTAGCCAGCACAAGTCTTGGGAAATTCCAAGCTACCCTAACCACTACTTGCCAGACACATGTTCATCTTTATTTGCATGATTTGTGCTTTGATTTAACACATACTATTCCCTCTACCTGGAATAAACATCCTTGCATTCTTTACCTACTTGTGTGTAACTGGTGTGCCCATCATCACTTGACTCAAGTGCCACCTCCACTGTGACAGTCTCTGTTTCTGTAAATCCCCAGCAGCCATGCTAACACTTAGCTGTTTTGTAACATAACTATAGATTTGTTGTTGTGTCACAGTATTGGATTTAAGGACTTTCATGGCTTGAACTCTGTACTGATGTTTCTGTAGCCTGTCTTTTTACATATTTTGGAAGTCTGTTGGCAGCAATAAAAATATACTTTGCAACACTTGCAAATATACTTTGCAAAGTGAATAGTGACAGAAATCTTGTTTTCCTTCAGATCAAGGAAGTGAATGGACTGCTTAGAACTCTGCCTAAAATATATTCGTATCAGTGCAGATCGAAGATCTAATAGTTCACTGTAAACTTGGTTCTATAGTGGTGAGACTTTAAAAATAACATTAACTTATAAGACTATACTTTCGTTTTTGGCCATACTGAATTTATTTTTTTTTTTTTTGTACACTTATGGTATCTGGCCCCAAAAGTGATATCCGGAAGCAAAATTTTAAAAATACCTATCAGACTATTAAAGGGAAAAATATTTACATGTATTTGAGCTAAAGCTTTATTTTACTGTACTCTTTTAAATTACGTATTTATTTCACTTAAATTCTAATTGAATGCTTTACTCAATATCATAACTAATTTATTTTTCAGTACACTTTAATGAAATGAGATTGATGTTTGCAAAGTTTTACCTCCTAACTAAAGAAAAAGGCTTTATATACTTGCAAATACTTACAATGTAAGATTTTGTTATAATTTCTTTATTAGTCCTGCTAAATTTGGATGCAGAGATGAATCATCAAGGTATTTAAAACAAAAAATTAAAAAGAAGCTTGTCAGTAACTCAAAATGACCAAAGACAGATTTATATTAAAACTTCTCAATAACCAGAATGTGGATTAAAGTTTACCACGGTGCACATCAACTACAACAAGATCAGAAATACGGTTCTTTTTGGTTCAAGTGGCCCTGCATAAATGCATCAAATGCCACCACATGTGTACTCCCCATGAATCAGTCATTTAGAAGACAGCAAAATGTACCTTCTTTGTCCTTGTGTGTATTTAAGTGGGAGAGGAGGTTATCATTCGTCTGCACGCAGTACACCTCGCGGGTCTGGATGCCGCCTCCACAGAGGGCAGTCTGGTTGCCTCGTCTCTTGTCTTGCTGACTGAGCAAAGGGTCCACACGACATTCTGTCCACTCTGTAGTTCTCCAGCCATACCTAAATCAAGGAAAATCCAGCAGTGGTTGCCACGTTTAGTGACTGAAACATTTATCCACTTCTCTCATATTTTGTTCTAAAAAATTATTTTATTCATGTTTTTCTCTGGACTCCACCATGGACTAGAAGTATGATGCAGAGGAAATTTTGATTCCTTGCTTACCTTCACTAGTGCCGCATTAGGAGCAGGGCTGAATTTAAGATTTTATTTTAATTGCCATTTGTAAATATTTTGTGAATAAAGAGAATGCTGAAAACATAAAATTTTATGTTCAATGAAGCTAAACCCAGTCCTGCCCTTTCTTGGTCTTTATAAACAAAGGGAGATTGAATTTTAAGAATAGAAAACATTCTAAACAATGGACCCAAACATTTGTTTTGCATCTAAAATGAATATCGCTTCTTCACACTGGAGCAAAATTATAACCATGTTAGGATTAAAGGAACCTCGATAGAACAATTCAGAGTTTTCTCTTTATTGTCAAGAACAGGAATTAGTTTCTCCCAGCCTGTGTGGTGCTGAGCATCCCTGATGAGTGCTGACAAATGGTGGAAAGTGCCGATATTTCTAATCAGTGGAGCGTAGGAAAGACCATCTATGATGTGCAATTAAAGCTCCAATCAAGATCATCATCTGAAAGAAATGGTAGGGGATTGTCAGCACAACACGTGCATGAAAGAGATAGCCAAGAACCATTTCCTGATGCACTTGAAGATAGGCAGTGATGGCGTTTCTCCATATCTAGGAAATGAATGCTCTAAAAGTCCAAAGAAAATGGCTCATGTAGCACTTTGAGTCACTTTAATCAAGATGCTTTCTCGGTAATCAGTTTAACAGTCAACATAAGCGTAAATGGACATGTCAGTGTTTATCCCGATTAGACAAAAAGGTTAAAGGGGCTCCTAGATGTCAGATCTGATGCTTTTCTCTGTTAGTGGTAAAGTTTCTTGACAGTAAAGCTGAGATCCATGCTGGCTTTGTTTTTGATTAGTGGAGATTCATGGCTTAGCAGAGCTGTAGGACTGGGCATAAGGAACAACACTCTTGACATCTGTTTGTAAAGGCAGGGCAACACTCAGGTCTATTCTAGATGCATGGGATTGATGTCTGTTTGCAAAGATAGCGTACAGAAAGGCAAAGCTAAATAATTCACTTGTTAGGGAACTTAAAATGATAGTCACTTTTAAATTACACAATGGAATTTCAGTTTATGTCACTCCAAGGTGTCCTGTGAGAGGAACAGCTTTCCAGTACTGTAAATAGGTTATACATTTTAAGAAAAATGCTATTTCCTAAAAAAAGGCAGCAGAGAAAGATACTCAAAGATTTTATCTATTTTGTTAATGGCGTTTAAATATAAGAGGGTAGAGACAAAAATAGAAGAAATTCTCAAGAGGAAAAACAGCCTAAAAATTGTAGCAACTTCCTCATGTGTATCACAAAGGGAAGACCTGCCAAACATTGGCACAGGTGGGGAAGGAAGGAAACCAGAGTTTTCAGTCACTTGTTATATTGGTGGACAATGGGTAATTTCAAAAAGCTGCAGAATTGAAGGTCTCACATAAATCATCACTATTTGTTTTATTTTTAGCTTTAATGATAGTAATATTAATTTCTCTTCTCACTGGTTTGTGAAGTTTCCATTGTATGCATGTTCTTCAAATGGGCGGAATATTCCTCAGAAACTCCTGATGAGATTTGTGCACCACTGAGAAACTAAAATTCTCTCACTTGCTTTATATATATTCTGTATTAGGATGAAATTGAACTACTGTGGTTGCCAAGCTAGCTCACAATAATGTCTTGGGAATAATATTTTTAAGGATGGAAATAATAGCACTCTACTGTCAAATATTTCTGAACGAGTCTCATTTCATCTGGATTCAAACATTTACTGGGTACTTGCTACGTGCCAGACTTTGTTGTATATTCTGATGCTAAAACAACAAATAAATCAAGATGTTGATATGACACGATAACCACACCTAAGATTAATAAACATGGTTTTTGTCTTTAAAGACTTTAAAAAAATCTCATTATTTGGGGGCAGTATTTTATTCTACTTAATAGGATTTTATGGACTTTTTTTTTTCCGGCACCAGGGATTGAATTCACGACTTCATGCTTGACAGGCACTTATGCCGCTGAGCTAAATCCCTGGTGTTTATATACTTTAAAATGGGCACAGGAATCTGTACTTTGAAAGTCTGCTTTACAAAATAGGGATTGACAAACTACAAAACCTAAGTCCCCAATCAACCTATCACTTGTTTTTGTAAGACAAGTTTTTTTGGAACACACCCAAACTCATTCCTTCACATACTGTTTATAGTGACAGTGATAACACTGAATCACTGTAAGACATCAATATGTGGCCTAATGTATTTATTATGTGGCCCTTAAGAAACAGAAATTTAAAAAAACTTGCCAACATACTACAGAAAATATATAAATGGAGAAATGCTGCAATGCTGTGAAAAGCTTAACTTTGTTGATATTTGGAAGCTTGATTTCATTCTGCAAAACCTGTGTGTGTGTGTGTGTGTGTGTGTGTGTGTAGAGTTCGGAGAGGGATATTTTATTTTTTTGCTTAAAATGTATACAAATTACAACGCTTTGCCCTGCTGTTCAGTTGAAATTTAAAACCGAAAGAGCATGTGATTCGGCCACACTGCCCTAGGTTACTCACGCAGCACAGAGGGCGACTCCATCTCTTTGGGCCGCACAGGCTTCTTTTTCTTCAAGTTGCGGACACTCCTTCTCGCTGCTCACGGGAAGCTGCCGGATGGTGCGTGTCCTTACGCGAGTGCCAGGAGAGGACGCCGCACCGTGGCACGTGTTTGAGCACGGGCTCCATTCAGACCACTCTGATACCTGACACTCTTTGGTGATCACACAGGACTGGAAAGTCATTGGCAGCTTCTCCTGCTGACAAAAGCTGCAAAAGAGCATTGATATTCTCGTCATAGAGGTTCAGGACGTTGAGAATGCTGTCTTTCACAGTGGGCATTTTCATTACCACTTCGAGGCGTGGTTTCAATTTCACTGAAAATACATTAACAGTATAAGAATATATAAAAGCAGACTCAAAGCTAACATTTTCATTGCTTCCTATTTTGTAAGAGTTGTTAAAAGATTTACAGAAAATAGGAAATAATGGAGTTTAAGGAAAATTAGCTGAAGCTAGGTTTGCCATATTGCTCATTTTACTCATTCCAGACTTGTTTTTAGATAATGAGAAACCAAGAACTGTTAATGTACATCAATTTCCATTTTGTTTAGGGGTTTAAATAAGTGTACTAGGATAAATTCAATATTGTTTTGAGTAGAAAAAGTAATTTAATATGTGCCTTAACATTACTTTTAAATCATTTGAAACTTACAATTATGTTACAGTTATAACCTGTTTGTTCAAAGACATCAATTTTTCTAATTAATGGTCTAGTACACAGCATACATAAGCATATCCTAATTAAATACATTATAAGTATTGGAAATATGCATGTGTTTTTCTTTATACTATAAAGATATCCACTACACATACCCCTAATATTTCATTAATGAATATGTATGTTCAAATTCTATTTCTATTTCTACTTAAATTAGAGTGATAGTGGATTCCAAACCACAACATCTACATATGAAAATGATATTATAGATGTCCACAGCTAAAAGCACATGCAGTTTGCGGTGATCTGGAGAGTAAGATGGACTCATGTGGACTCCTAGCTGAACTCTTATCCAGTCTCACTAACCAGTGAGGTAAGTTCCTATGTGCAGCCCATCACCATGATAGAGAGAATCTGCTCCAAATGGGAGAATGTACTGATAATTGTGACATTATTCAGGCTATCTATGATAATTAACCATTGATAGAGGCAGGTCATGTTCACCATTACAACTCACAGTCTCCTTAATCCTCCTGGCAGGCGCACTAAATTGTATTCACGGGAGAGAATTAGAGCTGAAAGATCAGTCAATTTGTCTGCACTGAGGGGGCAGAGCAGAGGATCACCTGAGGGTGGTGACACAAGGACTACATGCCTCAGATTTATTTCCCTATGACCACTTCTACTTAAATGTTATGAGCTGAACATTGATGATGTATTAGTGCAATGCTAGCCATGAACCAAAGCTTTCTCTGTGCTGAATAAATTTTCACTCTCACAACTTTACCCATAAGAATAATGACCAAATAATAGCCTCTACAGCATTTTGTTATAAAATTCATCTTAGATTTTATAACCTTCCTGAAATTATTTTCATAAATGTTAGCACATATTATGCTTTATCTAATATTTGACAATATTTTATAGTTATATGTAATACTTTAATAAATTCATAGTTTACATCCAAAGGATTAACAATCTCTTTTAAACTTTTGTAAAGGATTTGATAATTGGTAAACTGCCTTCAATCATAGTCACTCTGCTCACCTGGTACAAGCTGATGTGTCAACTATTTTACAGATCATATTATTTATAATGAAAGAATGCCTTTGGATAAATTTCACCTTCTGTGGGGAAAGATTCATTATTTGGTAACCAGATACAGCTTTGGGAAACTGTTGGTACATCCTGGTCTCTTGTGGCATCTTGAAGACTGTGATTACAGGACTGCTTGAGAAAATTATGACTTCTGTATTGCACTCAGTTTCTTAAGCTGCCAGACCTACCTAATATGGAGCTCATCCTTTTGAATATGAGCTATGCTGCATAGATTTCTAGGGGAAATCTCACCAGATGAGAAATGGCTGGCACTACAGTGAGGACAAATTCTGGTTCCTGTTCCATATCCTTATAAGCATACTGGTGTAAGTGTGACTTATAGCAGTCTTGTGAATGTGAATATTTAGTAAACCTTAAATATAAATCCTAACTCATGCTCCTTAATTTAATATTCCCAATAATCCTTTTATACATGTATTACTCTTAGTTCTATTTTACGGGGAAGTAACCTGCTGGATGTTAGGGAAGATTATGTTGTTAATAAATTGTGGAATGGTCTTTGAACTTAGCTTCTTTAAAACCAGAACTCATTTTCTTAACCCCTCTGTCCTGTCTACTACAGTTTAAACTGGCTGTAACTATGTTAGGACATTTGCTTTAGCTGAAGCCTATGCCACAGTAACTGACACTGTGATTCAGGTGGTATGTATTTCACAAACCCAAGCTTTGTACCATTTATGCATTTTGCAAATGTGTGGCTTATCCTAAGGCAAATTAACATATACTTATGGAGGAGTCAAAACAAATGCCCTTTCCTAATAAGGGTTAATTTTTGACAGTGAAAATGTCACAGAAACACAAGAATAAAGTTAAACACATTAACACAAACATTTTTACATATGCAACATCTAAAATATTATGTGCATATGTATATGTACATACATATATATAAATAAAATCTTTCTTATAATTTTATAATACCTCAAAGCTTACAACAAATGTGTGATAAGTAACTCAAATTAGCAGTGGCTAACAACAGAAACAAGATTACACTAATAAAGTTGGAAATATGTCATTCTGTAAATAGAAGCACAGAAGGTTAGATGAAATGTATATTATTATGATGAATTTTAAACTATATGTGATCATCTGTTAAGTTCAGACAAAGTCAATTAAAGGATATACAGTATAAAATAGCATGTTGGGGGGGGGATAACAGATTTTTCTCTGACCTCAACATAGGGAGTTTGTGATAAGCAGTGAAAATTAAATAATGTAGGTCCAAAATAAGACCCATGGCTCAGTGCCATTGAAAGATTTGGGGCAAAAGGAAGGTATTTGTTTATATGTTAGATTCTGATGGTGAGGTTGCAGAATAGATTATCAGATCATAAGAATGAAGACAAGGAAATCATCATGATGATGTTAACAAAATATTTAAAGTAAACATATATGAAGTGCTCATTCTGTTGAATTTTTCTTAGAATATCCCATTTAGTTCTGAAAAGTATTTTGTAAAGCAGAGATTCACTCTATGCATGTATATAATATGTATACATCTATCTTGTTAGAATTTTTTATTAGTATCTGTTTGCAGTACATGATATATTGACCATGAAGAGTTGTTACGTGTACATATCTCTTAATTCTTTTTACTCCCACTTCCTCTCCCCTTTCTCTTCTCTCATGATTCTTTCTAGAAATTTTATAAATGCATCATTTTGAGGTTTACTTTAGTGTGGACATCTTTTTACACAAAAAATATGTCATTTCCCCCAGCTTTATTTGGGCACTCCTTACTTCCACAGGCAAAGAAACATATCCCAAATATCTTTTTAAATGTCATAAACCTACTAAAAACAGCAAGGGGCTCTAATTCAAGC
>PVJX010050179.1:0-10785 GCA_004027295.1 Dolichotis patagonum | reverse complement strand
GAGGGATTCTATCTGTTTGCTTTGTTCCTCTAATTTTTTAGCTGTGTTTTCACTAGATGCATTCACTATTTCTTTCACTGTTTTTATCAATTCTTCTTTTACCTGGGCAAGTATTTCTGGTTTGAATTTCTCCATAGCTTTCCCTGTTTGCATATTTATTTCATTTGATATCATTTCAGACATTTCAGGTGTATGGCTTCTTTTTTCCCTCCATGTACACAGCTTCTAAGCTTTCTTGGGGCGGGCTAGGGCTTTGAGCCTGCCTTTTGTTCTTTCCTTTTGTCATTTTTCTGTATTTCCTTACTTTGAGTGTTGTTCCAAAGCTTTCTCTGCTTATGTGGCAAATTACCTGTTACACCCTCCGTTCCTGGAGGGGCAGTGGCTCCCCCACAGGCTCCTGGCTTCCTCACAGGGTCCTAACTCCCCTCTGTGGGCTCCTGGCTCCCTAAGTTGTAAGGCAAATGCTGGGTGTGGCCACCCCGGAGCCTGTGGAATCTCAGGCAGGCCAGGCCTCCGTGCCTTGTCCCAGGCAGGTCTCCAGGAGGTTCCCTGTGAGTGAAGGGCCTACAGGTTCCAAAGAGTCAGGCCAGAATGTTGGTTTCTGAAAAGTTCCTGGTCCCAAACAGACCTGGCCAAGATGCCAGTCTCAACAATATTCCCAAACCAAACAACCCGGGCTATTCTGTGGGTCCGAGAGTTTTGGGTCCCAAAGAGTCAGGCCGAAATGCTGCTTTCTGGGAGACTTCCTGGGGGAGAAGTGCGGGGCTACGGACCCAAACAGACCCCTCCCAGATGCCGATCTCCAGGCAATTCCTTGCGGATGATGGGTGGGCCTACCAGCCCCAAATAGTCACGCCAAGATGCAGGTCTGCGTAGACTTTCAATCCAAACATCCCAGGACACTCTATGGGTCCAAGACTTTCGGGTCCCAAAGAGACAGGCCGAGATGCTGCTTTCTGGGAGACTTCCTGGGGGTGAAGTGCGGGGCTACGGGCCCAAACAGACCCAGCCCAGATGCCGATATCCAGGCAGTTCCCTTCAGATGAAGGGCGTGCCTACCAGTCCCAAAGAGTCACGCCGAGATGCAGGTCTGTGCAGACTTTTGATCCAAACAGCCCAGGCCACTCTACGGGTCCGAGACTTTCGGGTCCCAAAGAGACAGCCTCAGATGCTGCTTTCTGGGAGACTTCCTGGGGGTGAAGGGCGGGGCTACGGGCCCAAACAGACCTGGCCCAAATGCCGATCTCCAGGCAGTTCCCAGTCCCAAAGAGTCACGCCGAGATGCAGGTCTGCACAGACTTTTGATCCAAACAGCCCAGGCCACTCTATGGGTCCGAGAGTTTTGGGTCCCAAAGAGACAGCCTGAGATGCTGCTTTCTGGGAGACTTCCTGGGGGTGAAGTGCCAGTAATACAATTTTTAATAAACAGCAATCTAACTCTAAGAATTCATAGTGTACTTCCATTGCTGACAGAACTTTAAATACATGTTTCTCCCAATAATCCTTTCCTGTCATCTTCACCTAAATTTTTACTTTAACTCGCTACATCCCTAGTGAGCCCCCAGCCCCCTCCCTCATGCCCCTCTGTTGCCCTTTCTGTACACAGTCATCTGATCTCTGCTACTCTCAGCTGGGCACAGCCTGGGTGAGCCTCAGCCCAGGCTAATGCTGGTCCTTCCCCAGGGATGCTGGCTCTGGGTCCTTTGTTTCCCCCACCTTCAGTGTCACAGTGGGGATCAGAAAGCAGTGTGGAGGCATGGAAACAGCTCAGGGCAGATCCACAACCACTGCTTCCTGCATGCCTTAGAACCAAGTCAGAGACCCCATAGTGGGTGGGAGATGGGATGATGAGTGTCCACTGGGCAGGAAGCCCTCTTACAATCTGAAAAATCTGTGTCTTCCTCTATGAGGCCATGCCATAGTGGGGCACGGACACAAATCTCAGGCAAATAACTGGCTACTCCCCATGGGGTTGTGGGATTAACACCCTGACCATCTGTGAGCCCTCCTCTTGCATGGGCTGGGCATGTTACAGGGTGAGGACCTTGGCCTGCTTAATCCCATAGTCAAAATTCTGATATTCCCAAGCTGACAAAATATATCAACCATAACCGGTAGGGAACAGAGAGGAGGCGGGAGCCTTCCTGGAATCAGCACTGCAGAAGGAAGGACCAGAGAAAGAGAGGATGTGAAGAGCTGGCTGGGTAATCAGGAGTGTGAAGTGGCTCTGATCTCATAAAGCTGGGATCTCACATGGACAACTTCCAACACTAGATTTTGAATGTGTCCTCTCTTACCAGAAATAAACACAACTTGAAATTAAGAGAATACATCTCCCTGAGATAAGTATAAGAACAATTCTCACACTGTCCCTTTATATTAAAGAGTCTTGATATGCAAATTATCATTCAAGTTATAGGTTCAAATACCCCGCTGGGCTGCGGGAGCTCATAGTCTTCTGCTGAGACCTGGCTGGAAAAAGCAGAGCTCTGGTCTAAAAAAGGAGGCTGCCAGGGCTTTTCCTGTGCCTGGTGACATCTTCCTGAGGTGAATGTCAGTGAGCACCAGTGGATCCAGGTGGAGGTTATGAAAGCAGGTGAAATAATGATATTTGTGTACAGGTGTGATATCCCACGTGCAAATACATCAGTGTGGACCTAGCCTGGTGAAGCCCTTAAACACCCTGTCTCTTACCTGCTCAGTCTCTGAATTCTCCTTCCCAACCAGTGGTGACTGGTGGTTCTTGATCTGCCAGACCTCAGGGAAGATGCTTCAGTGAATGAGAAATAGATTATTATGATGGTATCAGAAAGCAAAACCGTTGTCTCCCTGGCTGTATCTCCATCAGAAGAGACACAGCCAAGAGGTGGTTTTCCTGCAGTGGAGCTCTCTGACCCCTAAGGTCAGGGCCATGTTTAACTCCACAGTGAGTAGTCCTCAGTGTGAGCCCTGCAACAAAATTCCCTGCAAAGATGTTTGGGACCAGCAACAGATGCCCAAGACACACGGAACACGGAAATCAATTTTAGAGAAGTTGAAAAATGTGAAGGATTTTCTGTGCACTTGATTGTCTTCTCTCCCAAGGCACTGGGGCACAGACTTTCCAGGGGACTTTTCTTTCAATATTTACAATACAATACAATATTTTTTGTTCATGGCTGTAGAAATTTTGTTTTTTAACATCTACTTTATGAGAAGATGCACTTGGTTGATTTTGATGAAATCATTTACTTTTAAATGAAGAAAAAAATGTGTATTTAGAATTAGCTAGCGGGACTCAGTTTAGATGATCCTAACTTCGTTGGCAACATCCAAAGCATCATAATCAGGAGCCAGTCGGACATATGATTTTCTCTCCATCAAGCCAGGTTAGGGTATTGACTTTGGCCACGTCGCTGTCCTAGAGCTTCTTCACAGCTTGTTTGATCTGGTGCTTGTTGGCCTTGACCTCCACATTGAACACAGGTGTGCTTTTGTCCTCCATCTTCTCCATTTGATGATGGCATAGTGGTCAAGCTTGTTCCTCCTGGGGGCACTCTTCCGAGGGTATTTAGGCTGCCTCCAGAGCTGCAGTGTCTTGGGATAGTGGAAGGAGGATGACAAGAAGATCTTCTTCTTGTGGCTGTGGGCACCTTTCAGCATGACCTGCTTGACCTTCAAAGCTTTTGCTTTGACTTCAGCTTTGGGAGGAGCAAGAGCTTCCTTCTTCGCCTTTGGTGCCATCTTAGCAAAAAGAAAATCCTTTTTTTACAACCCAGGTGAGTACACAGTGTAATGCACTGTTTGGTCTAGAAATATGTAATGATTATTAATCCTCCTATTATGTGCACATCATCTGCCATCCACCATCAGTCACCTCTCTGCCGCAACCAGTTGTGGTGCATGCCAAGCCCTTTGGCTCAGCAGGTTTGAGTGACAATCTCTATGTTGATGTGTTTGTTCACAGATTGCTGTGCTTGTGACAAACTCCTGCGTGTGGTGGGCAAAACTGAATCAGACATTTTTGTCTGTTAGAAAATCAGATGAGGCCATGTGTGGTGGACTAAAATATGGAGCTCAACTTCAACACCAGCTGAACTGAGTCAGCATGGGACTGAGTGTAGATGGCCCACCTGAGGAAAGTTGCCAGCATAAAGAGACCTGCAGAGGAGTGGTACTGTGGGTTCTCCTAAGTGTTGCTGCTGTTTGGAGCCCTTAGTTTTCCTGGAGGAGCTTGGCATGCTGGCTCCACAGATTTGAACTCGGGTCAGCTGTTATTATCAGAAGAGCTTGGGATCTTGTCACTTAGGATGGCTGTGGTCTTTTTGGGGAGGCCCTTGTCTTTATTTTAAGCATCACTTCTTAGCTCCAGTGTGGAACCCTCAACCTACAAGCACAGATAAACCTCACCTGCATAGACATTCTAGGATTCACCACTGACCTATGGGACTTCCCAGCACAGGTCCATAAAACATACTTCTATGAGTCTTTGTCATGAGCTCTAGGCCCCCATTGGGCATATAGTGGGCATTGTCATGGGCTTTCAGCTGCACTCATGCATGTTATTGCCATGGGATCCAGGCTCTTGGCTGCACTTTCTAGGTCTCTGGTGTGTGGACAGTTTTCTGGCACTTTTATTGTATTTGACTCTTGAATTGACTGTGGTAAATCATACGATAATTATGTGTCCTGTATTGTCTTGTCCACCTTGAAAACTCTGATACGACAACCTTTTGTGTTTCTTGGTAAGAATCTCCTCCCCAGGTGATTGTTTGAGCCGAGCTGACAGAGTCGGACCTCAGGTAGGAAAAGTATGTTTTAATGGTTTCCCAGTTTTCTACTTTCCTTTAGGATCCTTATTCAGGTCTTTGCTCAAAGAACATGTTATAACTTGTAGTTGTTATGTCCACAATTTCTCTGACTTGTCACCTGTGAATGATGAGGCATGGAAAAGCTGTGTAACTTGATGTAGTACACAGGTCTCTCAGATGCAGAGCTGAAGTACCCAGTGTGTTTAACTGTGAGAACATAGCTCCACCCTGATCACCCAGAATATCCTCCTGTGTAAGTGTGTTATTCTTCAGGGCTCTGGTTTGTGCACACAGTGGCATTTCATAGCTTTCTACTAATTAATAGAGAAAACATGAAAATAATTCCTGTATTATAGAGATCTGTCAAAAATATAAACAGGCGCATATATAGTTGAGCAGAGCAGGATGTGACCATCAGTTAAATCTGTCAAAGAGGAAATAGAGAAACTATTTCCTACAGTTCCTCCCTGGGTCACACATCCTCCTCCTTACTGTGAGTAGCAACCCATGGGGGCATAGTACTGAAATGGAAACACAGGTTAATGAGCAAGAAATATACTAACACATGGCTTCAAGCAAATCCATAGAAAATAAAGGGCAGCAGGTGGAGCATACGCTAGGGGTCCACATGGGTGTTAGAGTCACTGGTCTCACACAGGGAGCCCAGTCCTGCCAACAGAGGACCTGAGAAGGTGAACACATTACAGAGATTTACACTTGAGAGAAGGCCCTGGCTTTGCAGTCGCACATGTATCCAAAACCATGGACAATCATCTACCAGAGTGGGGCATGGACACTGGTGCTCACAAGGAAAGAGAGAAAGGCACATCGTCAATTGTATAGTCCCCACATTGATATCATTAGACATCTTTTCTCAAGACACAGCACATGTTCTAGACAGTTCCTGCACACAAGTGCAGGGATTGAAAGTAACTCACTAATAATTTATCTTGGGCTCTGAACTGGATATGGCAATGATATCATAAGTACTCTTCATTTTATTCTGGAAGGAAACATCAAAGACTTCCATGAAAATTTGCTGAAATAAGGCAGACCTGAGCAGTTTGTTTTGATTCAGATGTTCTGTGCATAGAAAGAGTCAATGTCTATTCCTCAAGGTTCTTAGATGGGATGAGCGCTGTTAGTCTTGTTGGTGAGGAATTCATTAAATGCACCTCAACTCTCCAGTCCTGAAGATCATCTTTGTTAGGTGTGTGTGGATTCTGAAGCTGTTGAATGTGGAAAAGAAACAAGGAACATAAATGCAAAAAGAAAGCAATGTCACCAGGGTCTAGAACTAAATTTCTAATGATTACTAGACGAAGATGAATGCTGCCACTAAACAAGGACACTGGGACACATGCACATCGCCAGCAAATGGAAGTGTGAGAACATAGAAGCAAGAGTTCAACACTAGGATGAACTTGAACTTGCAACCCATTTTCCCAAAACAAAACAAAGGACATATAACTGTTGAGCCATGCTTGTTGTCACAAGCCTCTAATTCTGGCTCTTGGACAAATAAGGAAAGAGAATCACAATACATTTCAGGCCACGTTTGGCTACCGGAGGTGGTCAGCTTCAGTCTTAGCTCCTGTATTTCAAACTGGTGCTAACTTTCAAAAGAAGTGAACCAACATAAAGAATGATTAGCAATATGGTTAGCAAGTGCCGGTTAAGGTTGAATTTTAGGGACAATTTCATTGTGGTCAAGATTTCCATAATACATGATCATTCATAATGGAAAGCTAGCATGCGATAGGCATTTTGAGTTTAGGAATAACCTCAGAGAACAAGACGGGCGACTGAGCCTAGAAAGGAAGTATCCATGCGGTGGCTACACTGGGTCATGTAATTTCACACATAATTTCACAGGAACATCCTTCACCTCTCCAGTGAGTTAAAATATCTCTGTGAAGCAAGACCAGACCACACAAACTTTTGACAGTTTATGCTGGATATGGGTGGGTGGGGCTTGGGTCACAGCCCACCCAATGGAAGAGCCAATGGAAAATGAAACTCTCCTGACAACAATCACAGTGGAGCAAGGTCTCAAGCAGCACGGATGGCCCTGAAGGAGAGAGGTCAGAGAGACACGGAGGAACCTGTGCTCATGTTCATCCTGAAGCAGCAGCAGCAGCAGCACAGCCTGGATGGGGAGAGACTGAAGCTGGGGCAGGAGTAGGGAGAAGAGGCTGGAAGACTCTAATCTGGGATCGGGAGGTTGAGGCCATCACTGCCCTGCTTCCATTATTCCTCTGAATCAAATTCCCATTTATCACAGATTTTAAACCAACCAGAATTCAGGTTAGGAGGTTGCTCTCGGCAGCACAAAAGGACTAGAAATATAACAACATCAGCCTCTCCTTTATATATGAAGTGTACCTCCCACATGAAAATTCACCCTCCACCTCTAAATTCATAATCCACTCATGTCTATGGGCATTCACATCTCCATCCCCAGACAGGGCTGAGGTCTCTCAGGAAGGTAAGGGTGTGGTCGAAAGATGAGATTGCTGGGTCTTCTCCTGTGCCTGGTGATAGCTCCTGATGGTGAGTGCCTTCTATGTGGTACTTGGGTCTATGGGAAGGTTTGGAAAATTGGTGACTGACAGGAAGTTCTTTTTTATTGTCCCCAGGTGTCCTGTCCTAGGTGCAGCTGCAGGAGTCTGGACCTGGCATGGTGAAGCCCTCGCAGACCCTGTCCCTCACCTGCACAGTCTCTGGCTCCTCCATCACCAGTAGTTACAGATGGAGCTGGATTCATCAGCCCCCAGGAAAGAGCGGGGAGTGGATGGGATACATAGCTAGCACTGGTGGCACTAACTACAACCCATTGGTCCAGAGCCACATCTCCATCTCCAGAGACACAGGTAGGAATCAGTTCTCCCTGCAGCTGAAGTCTGTCACTGCAGAGGACACAACCACCTATTACTGTGCAAGAGACAGTGGTTTGATGCAAGTGTGAGCCCAGACATAAACCTCCCTGAAGAGTAACTCAGGACTAGCTGGTGGAGTTCAGCACACACTGCTGTAGGGAACCAACTTCACAGCCCTGTGGTGAAAGCCTGGAGGGGCTTCTCTCCACGTGATTAGCATCTCCATCACCAGCCCAGGCACAGAGATCCCAGGAATCTTTTACATCTGGGATCCTACAGAGTTATATATTCATGAATCAGGCTTTTGTTTCCCATCAATTTCCTTGCAGATTGCACAATGAATTTTTAATGAAAGCATTTTTTAAATTTTCAACTAATTAGTTTCATTAGTTTTTAGGTGTTGAAATATTTAATAATGGAAATTATTTTCATTGATTAGAAGTCTTCAGTCATCTATCGAGTGCATCTACAGAGCATTTTATTCTGGGGTCACTTCCCAGTTCTTCTTCATGAAAGCCCTTTTCATTTAAAGGCAGTTATTTCATTCTACATGTTGATTTGAGTGTTCTCCTGTTATTCTAGCTGCTTTTCCTCACTGTGAGCAATATAAGGCCAGGCCTTGGATAGCGTGGGAAGATTCCTCTGTGCAGGGTCCTCTGTAGGCTTTTCATTGTAGAATGATGCTGTCACACATGTTAGAGTCTTATGGCACTGTCTGAGCAAGTATCTCTCTGGAGCTAGACATCAATAGTGCTTAATCTCAGAAATGCTGATGCAATGTCCCAAACATTGTGTCTAGTTGCATTACAAAGTGATTTCCTATATTTCACTTTAACCTCAATAAAAATTATACATCTAAAAAATGTGCTTTTAGTATTATCTGGGGGCACTGTCATCTAATTCTTGCTCATCTATTAGTTGGTTTGTAAAGTGAGTGGAATGGCTGTGCATCCATGAAAGAGCCAGATGTTCAGAGTAGAGTCAAGACCATAGAGAAGGCCAAGGTCTACCCTGGTTGGCACTAGGAAGTCAGCTTTCTTTGTGCTCTCCTCAGTTCCTGAGGACCACCCTGCATCAGGGTAGACTATGACTCTCGCCTTGCATGAATTGATTGAGAGCTTTGGGATCACGGAGACTGAGGACATTGGGAAATGCTGTTGAGAGGATTCCCTGAGAGGTTCAGAACAAGATATAATCCACAGGACCACTCCCCAGTGACTTATTTCCTCAAGACAATCAACTGACTGCACTGCACTGTGGAGATTTTCCTTATTCTTGAAAATTTCATCTTATTCTTAAAATGCAGCCTAACAGGCACTGTCCTGAGTATTTAATGTAGCAGAGTAAAATTCCAAGTTCAATTATGAAGTCTGGAACACAAAAGAACATTTGTTTGAAAGCCAGAAACAGTGCAAATACCTTTCAAAGGTAGAGCAGGCATAGAAACTCAAAAGACTCATAAGTTGGTTACACATTTTCAGTAAAAAATAACATTTGCTTCTGCATATGAATGTCTAAAGCTTTATAAACAGAATGGATGACAGGATATAAATTTATGATTTGAGGACAAGAAACCCTCTGTGATTCTACACTGGAACTCTTCTGTCTCCTGGAAGATTTCAGGAACACATTACCTTCTGGGAAATTCATCTAGAAGGACCTGTGTTGCTATGTGAGATTAAGGCTCTTGAGACAGGATCTGATCCCTTTATTTCACTTCCTGCAGTGGAGGGCCACAATGTGTGTCTCTTCTGCCACCTGAGCATGCAGAGAGTAGACAAGATATGGAGCCACACAGGTTCCCATGGCAGACACCAAATCTGTTGCCTGTTCTTGAAACTTGGTGGATTTAGAAATATGAGGTAACCCTGTACATGGTAATATAAATTGCTCCTTGTTGTTATATTTGTGGCAGCAGTAGAAGACATACATACATCTCAGTTTGTACATATTCTGTATATACACTGAGATTCTTTAACAAACACAGCATTTAGAAGTCCTTGAATTTCTTTTTTTAAAATTTTATTTAAAGAGAAAAAAACAGAAAAAAGGGTAGAAATAATACAGAATTTCAAAAAAAATTAAGAAATCACTACTTGATAAATTATATATTGTCTTCTTAGAAATAGTTGTTCATGTTACAAAATTAAGGCATACAAAGTGAACAAACAGTGAGGCTGTAAACAGTTCTGTTCAATGATCCAATAAATCTTGGTAATATGGTTATCAATCCCACACACTTAAACATGCATGCTGTTATATCCTTTAGTGCATTTTCTTTTCATCCTTTTGCTTTTTAAGTACATTATCTGTTTAGTTATATCATGTTTCAGCTTGCTCAGCACCTCATTGATCTGTTTGTTGTTGTGATTTCCTTTTTAATCACCTTATATAATTCTGTTGTTTTGTTTTTGAGTTTCTCGTCATCCATGTCACATGGATCAGCTTTGATGGAGTTGGGAGTTTTTGGAGGTATTTTGTTACCTTGTTTTCTCATGTTCTATTGTTTTATTTTTATTTAATTTTCATTAACTTGGAGGTAGCAATATACAACAAAACAGGATGGAATAAAGCCAGTTGAGACAGTATAGTGAAATTGGCACAGAACATCACAGCAGGTCACCAGGACAACAATAATAGGCACCATTGTATATCTCGTTATCTTCAAAATAGTTGTTCTTCTATTAGGTGCAGCAAAATAAAAGAAATACACAACATTATAGAACACATCAAAACAGAATATTGAATAGAGCAACACCGTTAATCAGGACAAAGCAAAATAGCAATAAAAATATCTGCCTTCAGAGATAGTAGAAGGAAACTCCCCTCACTTGCTGTACCACATATGGTCACATCCCAAGAGATACCCAGATCCCTGGATCCCGATTGTTAGTGGGGGTGGTATGGTATGTTTGATTCTAAGCCCACCCACAGTAGGCAGCAGGCTTGTTACTGGTTGGCTCAGCACCCTAAGTTCCAACATGGCGTGGATCTCAGGAAACGCTGCCACTTCCTGTCTCCCTGCCCTGGGGTGGCCGTGGCTTGCCAGACCACAGTCACTTACCAGGGTGGCAGGCTGGTTACTGGTTGGCTCAGCACCCTAAGTTCCAACATGG
>PVJX010050178.1:0-10750 GCA_004027295.1 Dolichotis patagonum | reverse complement strand
GTGGGACCTGAGAATCGCGCGGCTCCACGCCTGCGGCGGGTCCCAAGCCACGACCTTCTCAGCTAGGCTAGAACTCTTATCCTGCCCCTTTGACGAGCCCCGGGAAGGAAGAAGAAGGGCTCTAAGGTACCAAGCTTATGAACAGAAGTTGGGGAACCATGGACCATTCAATGCAGTAGAAAAATTGGAGGAATTGTTATTTGGTTGGTGCCTCGCAAGGACAATGACCAGCAGGGGAACGACGTGACGGAGGAAGTGCGGAGAGAGGAGGAGAGAAGGGGAGAGGAGGGAGAATAAAGGAAAGAAGAGGGCTGGGGTTGGAGCACCTGCCTAGCATGTCGAAGGGCTGGGTTTCATGCCTACCCAGCACTGGGGGGAAAAATGCTCTTAGAAAAAAGGAAAAAACAAAACCTACTTGTAATTTTTTTTTTGGTACCGGGACTCGAACTCTGGACATTGTGTTTGACAGGCAGGCATTTGTTCAGCTGAGCTATATCCCCAGCAACCTACCTGTGATTTTATCCCTCGCTAATAATCACAGTGGGAGCCAGGTGTGGTGGTGCCCTCTGGGAGGCTGAGGCAGGAGGATTTAAAGTTTGAGCCCAAACCTGAGGGATTTAGTACCTAATGAGACTCTGTCTCAAAATTTAAAAAGGACTGGGCATATAGCAAGTGCAAAGACAGTGTTCAATCCCTAATATCACAAACAAAAATCACTACAATAGGTTTTGTTTGTTGAGACAGGGCCTCGCTATGCAGTTCAGACTGTCTTCAAACCCACCACGGAGCCCAGACTGGCCTCAAATTCATGGTGATCCTCCTGCTTCCGTTTCCTGAGTGCTGGGATTACAGGCATAAGCCACTACCCTCAACTCTGCAGTAGTTTTTTTTTTTTTGTACCGGGAATCGAACTGAGGACCTTGTGCTTGCCAGTACAGTAGGTTTTGACAAATAGATTTGCAGTATTTTTCTCATTGCAAACCCCTATCTGCAAATACAAAACTTCAACAAGAAGTTTTGCAAGAATTGTTATATTGGTGGTGCATACCTGTAATCCCAGATTTAGGAGGCTGAGGCAGGAAGACTGCACAAGTTCAGGCCTCCCTGGGTGACACAGTCTATTCAAGGTCAGTCAGAACTACATAGTGAGACCCTGCCTTAAAAAAACCAAAACCAAAACCAAAAAAATGAAATAAAAAAGAATTGTCATGTTAATCAAATCTTTTTTTATTTTAAATGACTTATTTTTTTAAAATGACTTATTTTTATAAAGGTAATACAAACTTTAAAAAACACAGCTAAGAAGCTTAGTATACACACCAAAAAAGAGCAATAGATCACCTAGGGTATGTGGGACTTTGAATTTTATAAGCATCTGCGTGCAAGTCACTCTTTACATGCTCATCTCTATGGGAGTAATGGGTGGAGGATGGCCAGGTAATATTTTTAAGTCTGGGACCACAACCATGCTATTTCCCTTCTGTGTATAGCAGTGGCTTTGTTATAGGTAGCTAAGTTACTTAGAAATATTGTGGACAGTCAGACAGGGCTGGGCCCTTGAAAGGTCAGGGCAGAAAACCACAGTGACGGGAGGCCCATTCACTGAGGTCATGCCTGAGAAAAAGAGGAACTCGTCACAATAAAGTTAGAGATAACACTCGTCACCACCACATTAGAGATAAACAGCCATGGCTGACAGTCTAAAGAGACATTGTCACCTTGGGTTAAGGGCATCAGAGCTCCTCAATCCACCCCTCCCAGGAAAGTTCTAGTGCATTTGCTGCTTGACTTGCTTCCCCATTTGACCCACATCTAACTGATATTACCTAAACCACTCTACTTCTTGTAATCCTATTGGTTCCCCATAGGTTAGTCCCACCTCACATCCATCCTGTGACTTCCCATTGGATCAATATTATCTCAGCGACTATACTTGTAATTTTATTGGTTGATTATAGGTCTGTCCCACCTTAGACCTGCCTCATCTTGTGGTTTTGCTCTATAAAACTCCCTTGAGAAGCGGGGTCCTTGGCCACCCACTGCACTCAGGACCCCTTCTGTTTTTCTTAGAGAGGAGCTCTTCTTTCTCTCGATAAATAGTTCCTACTCTTAACCTCCATTCCTAGAATTCATTCTTTGATTTGAGAGAATGCAAACTTGGCCTATCTAGCAGGTTGGGAGTTATATTTCTCTTATATCATTTGGAGGTCTTATATCATTTGCCCTATATCAGCTTGCATGCATTTATTTTATTTTATTTTTTTGGTACCAGGGATCAAACTCACAAACTTGTGCTTGCCAGGCAGGCACTTATGTCACTGAGCTAAATCCCTGGCCCGGAATGTGTATATTTTAAACTAGTTATTAGTTTTATTTTTATTTTTTGGTTTTCTGAGATAGGGTCTCTCTGTGTGCATAGTTCAGACTGGATTTAAACTCACCGTGATCCTCCTGCCTCAGCCTCCTGAGTGGTGGGATCATAGGTGTGTACCACCATGCCCAAGTGTGTGTATTTTTACTGTTTATGTTTTCGAGACAGGATTTCACTTCAGGCTGCACCTTGAACTCACTTTGTAGCCCAGGCTGGCCTTGAACTCACAGCAATCCTCCTGCCTCAGCCTCCTGAGTGCTGGGATCACGGGTATATACCACCACCTGACCTCTTTTTTCTGTCTCCATAGATTGACCTTTTCCAGAATACAATTGGAATCATACAGTAGTATGTGCCTTTTTCTTTTATTATTTATTTATTTATTGGTACCAGGAATTGAACTCACGACCTCTCACTTGCCAGGCAGGTGCTTATGCTGCTGAGCTAAATCCCCGGCCCTAAGTATTTGCTTTTTTGGACTGGATCCTTTCACTGATCAATGTGCATTTAAGATTCTTCCATGGCTTCTCCTGGCTTGTTAGCTCATTTCTTTGCAGCGCTGAATAATTTCCATTGTTTGGTTTTCCCACAGTTTAGTTATTCATTCACCTACTAAAGGACACCTTGGTTGCTTCCACATTTTTGAAAATATGAAAAAAGCTGCTATAAACATCCATGTGTGGATTTTCATGCGGACATACGTTTTCAGCTCATTTGGGTAGATACCAAGGGGTGTGATGGCTGGGCCATATGGTAAGACTACGTTTATTTTTGTAAGAAACTGCTTGTCTTAGCTCAGACTGCTACAGCAAAATACCACAGACTAGAGGATCTAAATGAATGTCTCAAAGTTCTGGAGGCTGAAGTCCAAGATCAAGGTATCAGCAAAGTGAATTTCATGTTGAGACTTTTTTTGCATATAGATGACTGGCTTCTTGCTATCTCTCGAGAGACAAAGGAGAGAGCAGAGATGAGGAAAGGGGGAAGAAGAGGGAAAGGGCGAGAGTGGTGAGGGTAGAGGAGAGAGGGAGAATGAACTAACCCTGTTGGATCAGAGCCCCATCCTTATGACCTCGCTTAACCTTAACTAGCACCATAGAGACCCATCTTCAAATACAGTTACATTCAGAGCATCTTCTACGTAGGAATTTTGAGGGAACAGAAACACTTGGTGAATAAACTATCAAACTGCCTTCCAAAGTGAATGAAATTTTCTGTGGTTCCATATTCTCTTCAGTAGCTGGTAGAATCAATATTTTGGATTTTAACCATTCTAATAGGTATGCAGTAGTTTTTCTTTGTTGTTTAACTTCCTACTGACATCTGATATTAAGCATCTTTTCACATGCTTATTTGCCATTTTATATCTTCTTTGTTGAGGTATCCAGAGCTTTTGCTAATTTTTTAAAAATAGAGTTGTGTTCTAATTGTTGAATTTGAGAAGTTGTTAGCATACTTTGAGTAATGTACCTTATCAGATATGTCTTTTGCAGAAGTTTCTCCCAGTTTGTGGCTTATTTTCTCATCTTCTTGATACTGTTGTTTCATAGAGTAGAAGTTTTAATTTTTTAAATTTATTTTTTATTTTTATTTTTATTTTTGTCTTTTGAGACAAGATCTTGCTATGCAGTTCAGGCTGGCCGTGAGCTCACTTTGTAGCCCAGGCTGGTCTTGAACTGTCAACAATCCTCCTGCCTCAGCCTCCTGAGTGCTGGGATGACAGGCATGTGCCACCATGCCCAGCTTGAAATTTTTTTTTTTTTTTTGGTACCGGGGATCGAACTCATGACCTCACGCTTTCCAGGCAGGCACTTAAGCCACTGAGCTAAATCCCCGGCCCACCCAGCTTGAAATTTTAAACTTTAGTGGAGTTCAGTTTATTAATTTTTTCATAAATCATGTTAAAAAGTCATTATCATATCCAAAGCCAATAGCTTTTTGCTCATTTTATCTTCTAAGGGAATTTTTGTTTGTTTTTTTTCTGTCAAAAAAATCAAATAACTTAATGTGTCTGGGGATGTTTCTGTGTCTTCTACACTCTATTCTGTTCCATTGGTTTACATGTCTGGTTTTGTTCCAGTACCATGCTGTTTTTATTGTTATTGCTTTGTAATATAGCTTGAGGTCAGGTAATGCTTCCTGCTATGCTCTTGTTGTCCAAGACTGCTTTTGCTAGTGTGAGCCTCTTCTGGTTCCATATGAATTTGAGGACTGTTTTCTTTAGATCTCTGTGTGAAGTATGCTGTTGGTATTTTGATGGGGATTGCATTGAACTTGTATAGCAGTTTAGGAGAGTACACCAAGTTTATTTATTTACTTACTTTTTAATTTTTATTTTTTGAGTCAAGGTCTTGCTAAGACAGGCTGTGCTCAAACTCGCACGTTTTTGGCCTCAGCCTCCCAGAGTGCTGGGATTTCAGGTGTGTGCCACTGTACTTGGCCCTGATTTTTTGTTTTGTTTTTTGTGTTTTGAGACCAGGTCTCACTCTGTAGTCTAGGCTGGCCTTGAACTTGTGGTGATCCTCCTGCCTCAGTCTCTTGAGTGTTGGGGTTATGGGCACGTGCCACTGCACTGGACTCTGGATTTATTTTTATATGATGAACCAACCTTGCATTCCTGGGATACATTCTGCTTGCTCATGTCATAAAAATCTTTTCACATTGCTGGATTTTTGTTTAGTGACGTTTTGTTGACACTTTTTGCACATTCATAAGAGATTTCTTTTTCTTTTTTGACAGTCACTGGGGTCGAATCCATAGCCTCGAGAATGTGAGGCAAATGCATATGCCCACACTTTTTTTTTTGTTTCTCTCTAGTTCTGATATCAGAGTTAGAGGGCCTTATAAGAAATAATGCCTTCTAGATTTTCCAGAAGACTTTGTAAAGAATTAGTATTTGTCCTTAAAAAGACAGCTAGAATCAGGATCTTTTTTTAGTGGTAGTTTTTTTTTTTTTTTTTTTTTTTGCAGTACTGGGGATTAACTCACGACCTCACACTTGCCACGCAGGTGCTTTTGCCACTGAGCTAAATCCCCAGCCCTAGTGGTAGTTTTTAAAACTATTACATCAAGCATTTCATTTGTTATAAATCTTTCCAACTGTCTATCTCAGTTTCAGTTTTGCCTTTCTGGGAATTTGCCTATTACAACTAAATTATCTAATTTATTGGTGTAGTTTTTTTTTGTTTGTTTGGGTTTTTGTTTCTTTGCTTCTTTTTTGAGACGGGTCTTGTTACGTAGTCTAGGCTGGCCTTGAACTCATGGCCCACCTCCTGCCTCGGCCTCCTGAGTGCTGAGTTTGCGGGCATGCACCGTTGGGCGCGACTGTGTCACTGTTCACAATGATCCTCACAAATACTTTTCTGTTGTCAGTGTTTTGCAGTCAGTAGTAACGTCCCTTTTTTTATTTTTAATTCTAATAATTTGAGTTGTCTCTGTTTCTTGGTTAATCTAGCTAACGTTTGCCATTCTGGCGGGCTGTGCCGGTGTGGCACTGCAGGGCTTCACCGAGCGGGGCAAGTACCCTACCGCAGAGCTGCACCTTCAGTGACGTTTCATTGATATTGTCAAAGAGTCACTTCTTTGTTTTAGTTCTTTTTGTTGTTTATTTTCTATTCAATACTTCATTGCTCCTCTATTTTTTATTATTTCCTTTTTCTGCTTGCCTTGGGGTTTTGGCTTCTTCTATTCTTTTGTTTGTTTGTTTTAAAATGTTATTTTACAGAGAAAAAACAAAATTTCAAAACAAGATAATAGGAGAGTAATAATGGTTAATATGTTGCATATTGTTATCTTTAAATTAGTTACTCAGAGTAACTAATTTAAAGATATAAGCATTTAATTGTTCAAACAGTAATGAACCTTTCTTTTCAGTGAACTAAGAGAAATTGTAGTGTAACTATCTTGTATATATGTCTGTTTGTTTGTTGAGACAGGGTCTCACCATGCAGTTCAGGCTGGGCTTGAATTCAACGTGTAGCCCAGGCTGGCTTCAAACTTGCGGCAGCCCTCCTGTTTCAGCCTCTCCACTGCTGGGATTCCTGGCATGTGCCACCATGCCTGGCTATTTTATTTCATTCAGATGGGGTTTTGCTAGGTTGCCCAGCCTGTCCTTGGATTTGTGATTCTCCTGCCTCAATCTCCCCATTATCTAGGATTAGAGGCAGCTGCCACAGTGCCTGGCTAACAGCTAGTTTAGTCTTTCTCCTATAAACGCAATATTTGGTTTCTCACACGGGCAGTTCACATTGCCTGCTTTTTCCCTAGCCTATGAGTCATGCTTTCCTTTACTGTTTTTTAAAGGGCATTGCATATGTTAGTGTTGCAAATTATCCTTTTCAGAGAATGCATGGTGACAATTCTGGTGAGTCTCTCAGCCTCGGGGCTTGTTATTGTTTTCTTGTTTATCTGTTCAGCAAGTGGCTGAATTGTTTTAGTGAGTCTGCTTCCTTCCTCCGGTACTGAGCTGCTGACGTGGCTCTGTGGCCAGAGTGTCCCAGGATGACAGCCGTTGGGCAGGGCTTTCTGTGTCTTTTCCTGGACACGCCCAGCTCTCAGTCCCTCCGGTGCGGGCAGGTGCGCTGCCCGAGCCCGTGCACAGCCGGGCGTGTGGCCTGTACTCTGCCCTCAGGAGGGCTCCTTCTATCTGTGCTACCCTCATTCTCCTACAGTTTAGCCAGTATCTTGAATGTCCTGTCCATTTCCTCACATCATAAACTTCACTATTTTCACTGGCACTTCCAGGCTTGAATCTCTCCATGTCTTGTGCTAAGAGGTTGGTCCGTGTAGGGAGAGATTAGCAGGTTCTTCTTGATTTGTTTTTTGTTGTACTGGGAGGGAACCCCTGGCCTCCCACCTGCTGGGCGAGCACTCTACCTCCGAGCCCCACGGCCTGTCCTTAGTGAGTATTTCACAGGCTGTTTGAAACCCCAGATAATACCTCTGTCTGAGATAGGACTTTGGAGCTGGGTGTAGGGACAGTGGCAAACTTCTCTTCACCCTATGGGATGAAGTTAGCCAAAGATAATGGATTGATCTGGGAATGGACACGGCAGTGGAAAAATGCCTGCGTATAAACTTCCCACACTTACAAAGGATTCCATGTGTATTACTTCATTGTATCTTTATAGCTACTAGGAAATATATAGGTCAGATGTTATCTCGTTTATGCAGATGAGAAACTGAACCTTGTAGATGTAGAGTTCATATTCATTTAATGTGTGTTAAGGTGGGATTAGAACAGATGTTTTGTGATTTAAATCACTTTCCGGGCTTCAAGAAGCCAGTTTCCTTCTGGTAAATTGTGCAAACCATGCAGGGTCCTGGAAGAGAGAAGACAGTTCGCCCCTCCTGTGAGCCCACGGGAGCTGGGGCTGAGAATCCAGAAGCCGCTGGCCTCCAGGCAACTGAGGTACAAAAACGACTAAATGTTTGCATTGTTTGATTGACTTTGCAAGCCTACACTGGTATTCTGAGCATCTTTAGGAGGGTAATTGTATGCAACAGCTAATATCGGGATTTCCTTCTGTGTGGTTTTTGAAATCTAATATTGTGCTCACTGTCTTTTGTTTTCTTTCTTTTGTTTTGTTTTTCTTTTTTCTTTCTTTTTTTCCCCCTTTGATCTTTTTGAGACATGGTCTCACTGTGTAGTTCAGGCTGGCCTTGAGCTCACTATGAAACCTAGGCTGGCTTTGAACTCACGGTGATCCTCCTGCCTCAGAATCCCCAGTGCTAGGATTACCGGTGTGCACACCACGACTGGGTGGTGTTTTTCCGTGAGCTCAGTGGCCAGTCTTTTACACTCCTTTCAGCAGAGCAGCCGTCCCGTGCAGGCTTTGGGAGCTGTTCTGCCCAGTGTCCTGGCTGTAACTGACAGATCTTGGTGACTGGCAGCTGTCTCAGCATCAATCAATCCAGGCTAGACAGGAGGCTATCGGGCAGAGGTGTTTGTCCAGGGTTTTGTGTAAGGTTGCAGTGGCGTATGGGAGGCTGTGATTCTGGCAGAGTCTTTTTGGGTATTCCTTGTTACCAGCTATACATGCATGAGATCCCCTCTGGCTTTACGTATTTGTAGTTGTTGTTGTTATTGTTAGGGTTTGATTCAAGTGAGTCCTTTTGGTTCTGACAACTTTCCCACGTTCTAGGCTCTGAATACTCACTGGGAGAAGATGAATCAACCTAGGGTCCTCTTGCTTTGCCCGTCTCGGTGATGAGTCCTCTCCTTGGGACCGGGGCAGGGTGGTCAGGCCCCAGCATGCACAGCGCACCCTGCCTGGGGGACAGCCTGCGCTCTGGAGTGGTCTGGAGGCAGAGGCAGGCTCGCTTCTTGACTGTGCTCACTCAGGACGTAGCCTCAGCAGCAGGTACCTGGGGACAGGGTAGGAAACACTAGCATCTTTTTCTTCTTGATTAGAAGGTCCCTCTACTTGGAGCTGTTTCTTTGGTCTGAGGGAAAATGGGCCCACGTTCTTGGCTGCACCTGTTTGGGGTGGCGTCTGGGCCCCACTGAGTTGGCGAGGGTGTGGCCTTGGCTCAAAGCTCCTGCCACTCTCACCAAATGTTCATAAGTGTGTGCATGTGTGTGTGTGCGTGTGTGTGTGTGTGTGTGCGCTCTGGCTGTGACTGACGCGTGGTTGAACCCAGAACCTCACTCGGGCCGTGTGAGGCCAGTGCTCTACCCCGAGCCCCAGCCTCTCACATCCGTTCTTCAGAGCAGACCGCCCTGACTCGCAGGGCCTTGGGCTAAACCTCTGCGATGGGGTGGAAGTGATAGGTGCTCAGCAGACGCTGCGTCTCGCACTTGGAACAGAGATGTGTTGCCCGGTGCTGTCTCTGGCCGCTGGGTGACAAGCGGAAGCCCCCGGGCAGCCGGGTGGTTAGAGACGGAAGAGCGGATACTCTGTGGCGTGCTGGGCTGCTGCACTGTTGAATACGGTTATCCAATAAATTTCGTTTTATTATAAAACAGGACTTGTGCTCGATGATTTTGCCCACTTGTAGGCTAAAAGAAGGGCCTCGGGCCAGGGATTTAGCTCAGTGGCTTAAGCGCCTGCCTGGCAAGTGCAAGGTCATGAGTTCGATCCCCTGTACCAAAAAAAAAAAAAAAAAAAAGGGCCTCGCCTACGCTAGTGTGTTTGCTAGTTGTGAGGGTTACGTGTGCTTTCAGATTACCATATTTTTGTGCTTCACCCTAATCTCGTGCTGCCTAGGTGACTCAGCTGACCCTACCTAATCTTTGCTATCTTTGAAGACAAGCTAGCTGCAGGCCGAAAGTTCCTCTGCAGGTGCTCTGGTGAAATTGACTGTGTTACCAACGCCACAGACTCTTGCGCCCACCACGGTGAGGATCAGACAGAGGCCCAGGGCCACAGAAACAGGCCCGTTGTTGTTACACCCACGCATGAGAGACACGCAGCACAAGGGTGTTACCCTGGGGTGGATCCAGCCGATAGACTCCAGGCTCTTCTGTACGATGAGCAAAGAATTGCAAAAGTATACATCTAATAGTACACGAAAAGCAGCTACGTTTATTGAAAATCATGGGAAGATGTGCAGACAGCTAAGTTAGGTAGAAACAGTCTAGGCAGTCAGACAGGGCTGGGCCCTCGAGAGTCAGTGCCAAGATGAAAACTTACTGAAGCAGGAGGATCTTTGCAAGTTCGAGACCAGCCTGGGTTCCCAAGTGAGCCCAAGGTCCGCCTGAACTGCAGAGCGAGACCTTGTCTCTAAGAAACACAAAAACAAAAACAAAAAGATGAAAACTCGTTACAACTGTTGTTGTAATGAGTTGTTATGTGTTGTTGACACATCTGTTGAAGGCCACACCTCCAGATAAAGACCTGGCCTCCCTGCCTCCTCCAGGGATACGATAAGTGGTAACACCTGGTCCAATAAAATCTAGATAGATATCAGTCACTTCCGTGGGTGGCCAAGACCCTTGGACTCATCCTTTCAGGAAAAGTTCTTTGTCCTTTCCACGAACACTTGCTACATGGCTTGCTTCCCTGCTGAGGACCTCTACTTACAATCTTACGGGTTGATCATAGCCTTAATCTATGTCGTATCCATGTGATTGTCTTATATAAACCTTCTCCTGAAAAGCAGGGTCCTTGGCAACCCCCTGGGACCCTTTCCTGCCTCTCAGGACCTGAATCTCTCCCCCTCGACAAGTATGTCCTACTCTTACCTCTGTGCCTCAGAATGCATCCTTCGGTTTTGGGGAACATGAAATCTGGGTGTCTAGCACCTAGCAGGCTGGGACTTACAGTATTTCCTCTATATAATTTGGAGGTTCTGTATCATTCCTATATCAATATGAACAGAAAAGTGGTGCTGGGGGCGACAGGGCAATAAGAAGCACAGAACAGGGGCCGGGGATTT
>PVJX010050177.1:0-10780 GCA_004027295.1 Dolichotis patagonum | reverse complement strand
GAACTACATTTTTTAAATTTATTTATGTTGAGACAGGGTCTTGCTATGTAGTTCAGCCTGTCTTTGAGCCCATATTGGCCTCAAACTTGAGATGATCCTTCTGCCTCAGCCTCCTGAGTTCTGGGACTACAGGTGAGTGCCACAACACCTGGCTGGGATTTGCTTGGTGACACTGTCTTTCATTTGGTGTGTTCAGATCTTTTATATTTAGTGCAAGAAATTTACCACCTTAGTTTTTCTGTTTGTTCTATATATTCTTTGTTCCCCTTTTCTTCTTTTCTGCCTATTTTTGGATTATTTTTTTCTTTTGGATTATTTTTCATAATTACAGGTTTTTTGTTTTGTTTTTCTTGCAATACGGAGATTCAATCTAGGGCCTTCAGATTGAACTACATCATCAACGCTTTTTTATATTTATTTATTTATTTTGCTTTTTTATTTTTTAATTTGAGACAGAGTCTTCCTAAATTGCCTAGGCTGGGCTCAAACTTACAGTCCTCCTACCTCAGCTTCCCAGAGTGCTACAACTATAGGCATGAGCTACATCTGAATCATAATTCTGTTTTATCTCTATTGCTGGATTATTCTTTATATCTCCTCTTTTGCTTTCTTTTTGTGATTGCCTTAGTTTTACAATGTATGTATGTGTGCATGTATTTGTTTTTATCACACTAGGGATTGAACCCATAGCCTTTTGCATGTTATGCAAATGTGCTGCCACTGAGTTATACCTTCAGTCTTGTAAACCTTTAATTATTAACAGTGTGCCTTTCTATATTGATTTACATGTAATATAAGAACCTTGTGAAAGTATTCTCTCATTTGTCTTTCCTATTCTTTGTGCTATTGTCTCCTTTTTTTTTTTTTTTATCGGTACTAGGGATCGAACTCAGGACCACGCACTTGCAAGGCAGGCGCTTATGCTGCTGAGCTAAATCCCTAGCCCTCTTTGTGCTATTGTCATCAGATATTTTACTTTTATATGTGCTATAAATCCAGTCTATTGCTACTGCTTTTGCTTTGGCCATCAATTATATTTTAAGCAATTAAAAATAAACAACTCGCCGGGGGTTTAGCTCAGTGGCTTAAGCTCCTGCCTGGCAAACGTGAGGTCATGAGTTCGATCCCCGGTACCAAAAAAAAAAAAAACAAAAACAAAAACAAAAAAACAACTTTTGCCAGGTGGGGTGGCACATACCTGTAATCCTAGCATTTGAAAGGCTGAGGCAGGAGGATCACTGTGAGTTTGAGGCCAGGCTGGGCTACAAGGTGAGTTCAAGGCTAGCCTAAACTGCATAATGAAACCTTGTCTCAAAAAACCAAAAACAACAGCAACAATAATAACAACAAAATCCAAAAACAACAACAAAAGAAAATTTTTTTAAAAAATCTTTTTGAGACAGAGTTTTGCTATGTAGTTCAGGCTGACCTTGAACTCACTTTGTAGCCCAGCCTGGCCTCTAACTCACAGTAATCCTCCTGCCTCAACCTCCTGAGTGTGGATAAACTATTTTAAAGAAGTATTTACTTCAGATTGTTTGAGATTATCCTAAATCTCTTAGTTGCTTGCCCATATTTTATTTTTTTCCATTTTACTTTTATGATTTTCTTTGGTTAAAATTCTACATTTATTCCCATCTGCTGTCTAACTTTTTCATTAGACCCTGTATCATATTAATCATAGTTATTTTATTTTATTTTATTTTATTTTATTTATTGGCAGAAGTGGGGATTGAACCCACAGCCTCACATGTGCTAGGCAAATACTTTACGACTGAGCTGTACCCCATCATAGTTCAAATTACCTGTTTGATGTTTTCAATATGTGAGTCATCTCTAGGTCTGGTCCTATTGATTACCTTGCATCTTGAGAGTGGGTTGTTTTTCTTACTCTTTTTGTGTTGCTTGTAGTTTATTATTGACTGTCTGGCAGTGGAGGAGTGAAGACAGGAATTTATTTTGGGAAGCCAGGATGCCTCTTTTGCTAGGTTGTTGGTATGAGAGTTTGAGTCAGTTCGGGTTAGAATTGTGTTTGGGGCTTTGTTGTTTCTGTGGTACTGTAGAGAACCACACTTTCAGTTTCCTCTGGTGGCTCCTTGCACATGTAGGTTTGCTTAGTTGGAAGGGAAGCTCTATTTTGGTTTGTGCTCTACCTCAGCTTTAGCTCTTCACAGGGCGTAGTCTCTGCTCTTGCAGCGGGAGACTGCCATTGCTTGTGCCTGGGTACTTGCTAACCTGGTCCTGGAGAATAAGGAGGTTCTCTGTCATCCAGGTTCAGCCCTAATTTTAGGGAGTGTGTCCTTGAGTTTTGGGGGGTCTTTCTGGATGATTCTGTCCTCCCCAGTGCAAAAGAGGACACTTTCAGTGGTCTTGATCAAAATTTGTGACCTTCTCCCAGACAGAAAGGGTTTCTTTTCCCCTGGCCCAACTGCCTTGGGAGTAACAACCTTTTCTGCAGGGGTTTACAATTCAATTTTAGTATGTGTACTGCCAGAACAAGCATTACAATTCAGTATATATTCTTTTTTTTTCTTTTTCTCCTCTTTTCTTTTTTCTTTTTTTTCTTTTCTTTTTTGAGATAGGGTCTCATTATGCAGTTCAGGCTGGCCTTGAGCTTACTTTGTAGCCCAGGCTGGTCTCTAACTTGCAGATCCTCCTGCCTCAGCCTCCTGAGTGCTGGGATTACAGGCGTGTGCCACCACACCTGGCCTTTTTTTTTTTTTCATTTTCAGTATATGAGATTGATATAGCTCCAACTCTTTGTTTTGTTTTGTTTTGTTTTATTTACTCTGTATTTTGAGACAGGGTTTCACTAAATTGTGCAGGCTGAGCTTGAATTTGCAATCATCCTGCCTCAGCCTTCCAGACTGCTGGGATTACAGGTGTGCACCACCATGTCCAGCTAATTATTTGAAAATTGTACTTCATTTCTCTTACCCATTGCATAGGGATCATATTGTTTTTCCTACTACACAGTTAAACTGAGTTTTGAATTTCTCTTGCTCCTTGGATTTGCCTGTCTTCTCTTCAACTTCAGTCTAGTGTATTGGCCTGTAACACCTGCTTTGTGGTATCTTAAAAGAAATTATGGTTGTAGGCTATTGTGATGTGACTTTCCTTACCATAGCCCACCCTGTTTCCTCCAGGTTGCACTTTTATATTGCTTTTTTCCCCTCCTTTATGTGGCCTACACTTGTTCTGCGGAGTCAGTTTCTCTCACTTTTCATTTTTACTTTTTTTAGGTACCAGGGATTGAACTCATGACCTCACGCTTGCCAGGCAGGCACTTACACTGCTGAGTTAAACCTCCAGCCTTACTTTTTCAAATACTTTGTACTGCTTTTTTAAAAAAGAAAAGTTATGGCTTTATAGATTATCTGGCTTTTTCTGGAATGAGAAACAATTCTCATTGTTACCAGAATGAGAACAATGTTTTTTCCACCTTTCTCCATTCTAAATGGAAGCTAAAAGTCGAGGACTTCCCATTTTGCACTAGCTTTTATCTTTCAATGAAAATGAGCTTCTTTTCTTTCCTCTTTCTATTTTCTTCCAGAATTTGTTTTGCAGCATTGATAACCCTGCTGACAAAGGTTTCATGTTTTATTGAAGAGTTTTATATTGTCTAGTTTGATGCTCACAAAAGGTCCGTGAGGCTAGCTGGGCTTGATGGTGCACACCTGTTATCCCAGCACTCAGGGTACTGAGGCAAGAGAATCACAGTGTGTTCAAGACTAGCTTGGGGTACATAATGAGTTCAAGGCCAGCCTGGACTACATCATGAGACCCTGTTTCAAACCAAAAACAAACAACAAAAACAAAAACAAAAGGGTCAATGAGGCTGTTTGGGAAGACGCAGGGTGAGGTGCTGCTTGCTGGTGATCTTGGTCTCTACCTAGGGGACTTGCGATCCTGCATGCTTCTCAGTTCCTTGCTATACTGCCTGTGTGTTCTGTGAGGGAATGGTCTGTACTGATGCTGTTAACTCTGTCCTCAGCACAGAGCCTGGCTTGACATAGGTGCTTCTATAGAGTTGTATGAGGTATGATTGTGAACTATGATGAATATTTAATTTTTAAAAATTATCACAGTAAGAGACATAGTGCCGTTATTTCCTCTCGGAAAACTCCAGCTTGCTCTGAACATACTTCTGTTGTTCTTGCCACTTTCTGAAGCGGTTCTGGAAGTCTTAGTTTGTGAGTGTCTTTTTTTGAATTTTTTTTTTTTAATTTTAAAGGCAAACCCCCCGCCCCACAATTTCAAAACGTTAATAATTAGGGGGTAATAATGGTATACACATTGCATATTGTTATCTTCAAATCAGTTACTGTTTTAGTTGTGCTGTCCTAGCTGCCTTGATGTCCAGAATCAATTAAAAATGTTTTCCTGTCATAGTTGAATTGACTTTGTGGAAGAGCCAGAAGTCACATGATGCCAGGTCTGGTGAACAAGGCGGATGAGGACACACCATAATGTTTTTTATATGAATCTGCCTTTTTGGATGAGGCTCAGTAGCAGCATTTGCTATATATTTTTTAATAACACTTTTTTTTTTTTTGGCATGTGTGTGTGTGTGTGTGTGAGAGAGAGAGAGAGAGAGATTGAGATTGAATGCACTGAGTTACATCCCGGCCCTCTTTTATATTTTTGTTTTGAGACAGGGTCTCACTAAATTGATGAGTTGCCCAGGCTGAGCTTGAATTTCAGATCCTCCTGCCTCAGCCTCCCAGAGTCCTGGAATTACAAACATGTGCCACCATGCCCCACTGATCATACTTCAAAAGACATGAAAGAGGACCATAGTGCTCTAGAAAGTGACAAGAATGTTTGATGCAAGAAGGAGTAATCTGAGGCAGTTTTTTTTTTTTTTTTTTTACCAGGGATTGTACTCATGACCTTGCGCTTACAAGGCAGGCACTTATGCCACTGAGCTAAATCCCCAGCCCCTATCTGAGGCAGTTTAATGGCACTGTCTTTTACTGTAATACATTTTATTTATTTATTTATGGTACTGGAGATCGAACTCACAACCTCACACTTGCCGGGCAGGCGCTTATGCCACTGAGCTAAATCCCCAACCCTCTGTAATATATTTTTAAAAAATTTAAACATTCACCTAGATATTTGGTCACATCTTGCAGAGGAGAGGTGAAGCATGGCTTATAGGGTTGTGTGGGTAGTACAGCCTGGGACTTAACCACCTGTTCTCAGGGAACTCACTGAGGTTGCATCATAACTTTGTGCCTGGGTGTTTACCAAAGAAATAAGGACTCCTAATTCCTTTGGCCAAGGACAGACTTCTAGTGATACTGAATGAAGATAAAGAAGCCTTAGCTGCTTTCAGTTATGTGTGACTCTGCTTCTCTCCTTAACTGAAGGAAGAGTCCTTCTAAAAATTCAGCAGGAATCTTGTCCCTTATTCAGGTGCTAAGGATGAGATTTTAGGCAAGAAATCTGTGACTATATCCCACGCCTCCAAATAAGGCTATTGGGTACTGTAGTTTCATTAGTGAATCAGACTTACTTAATGAAGGCACATTGGAGACACCAGTGTCAAGTTGCCCAGCCCTGAGCCTCATTCTCCACATGAGGTCAGATGGAATAGAGGAAGCTGGAGCAGTTACTAGGGCTGGGCTTCTCTGCTTGTCTCTGTTGAGTTAAGTAAGAAAGGCAAAGTCAAGAAAGGCAAATTTGGTCTCTGCAGGTGACTTTCTCGTTAGCTGTTTACTGGTTTTATTCCCAAGGATGCCTGGGGGCTCACCTGACAGACATGTGACAGCAACTATGTTCTCATGAGCTTGCATAGAGAAACCTGCATGACTTGGAGCCAGGAGAGAAAAGAAAAGAGGTGCTGCCTGAAAGCACAGCCCCATCTAAGCAGAGGTAGGCTGGCCCAGTTCTTGTGGGCCTGGGGAAGGCTACTGGTGTCCCAGAGGAGCTTTTTCACTTAAGCTCAGGTTCAGACTCTGGAAGGAGATTGAGACAGGTAAGGTATGAATTTAGGGTGGGGGTTTGTGGAGATTGGAGTTTTCTCTTGAGAACTCCTTACTCTTGAATGACTGTAGTTCCCTTGCTCTGAACTCAGGAAGGCCAGGATCAGGCATATACATCTATGCCAAGTAGATGAGCTTTTGGGAAGATGATATACTGATCCTGTTTGGGTGTGTGTCTGTGTGTGGGATGATACTAGGGATTGAACCCAGGCTCTCATGCATGCTAAGGAAGCACTGTATCACTGAGCTACATCCTTGTTTTTCTAAAAATTTTTATGTCAAGACAGAATCTTCCTAAGTTGCCTACAGTGGCCTTTCCTTGCCATCCTTCTGCCTCCAGCCTGTTGAGTAGCTAAGATTAAAGGTATGCACCACTGTGCCTGGCCTGATCTTGTTCTTTTCCCTGGAAGTTATCCCTATGACTTTCAAGTATTGACTCCTGGGTGGGAATCCAATAGCTCACTAGATTGATCTGAGGCATGACCTGCACAGGAATTGAGGGTGTGGGGACAAAAAGGTGCTTATCTTCTGATGCATTCTGGGTCCTTCATATATGAATTAATGTGGAATTCACCTTCCTTAAAGTTTCTATATTAGCCCAACTCTAATCCGAAGGTAGTGGCTGTCTGTATGCCATCTCCCAACAGGATGCTTTCCAAAACCACATCTATGGCTAAGAGAAACCTAGTTTGGGTTGAGTGGCGAGATTCCTGGGTACTGTTCTCGGAGAATATCTCTGCAGATGTTAATAAGGGATAGTGGCAGGAGGACAGTAAATAAGCCAATGTCAAGTTGGCCCAGGTGATGTTACTTCTGGATGTTCTTTCTCCATCTTGTTTTATTATCTAGTCTCTTTCTTTTGGGTATTTAAGAAAAGCAAAGTGTTGAATAGGCCGGCAGCAATTTAGGGGGTAAGGTGGGTGTTACAGACATAGCAACACACAGATGTGTCTTGTCTTGTTTTGTCTTTTTTTTTTTTTTGATATTGGGAATTGAAATCATGACCTTATGCTTGCCAGGTAGGCGCTATGCCTCTGAGCTATATCCCAATTCCTTCTTTTCTTTTTTTGTTTTTTCGAGACAGGGTATCACCATACAGTTCAGGCTGGCCTTGAACTTGCTTTGTATCCCAGGCTGGTTTTGAACTCCCAGAGTGCTGGGATTACAAGTGTGTACTATACACCTGGCCGCTTTTTTTTTTTAATCGGTACCGAGGATCGAACATTTTATTTATTTATTTGTGGTATTGGGGATTGAACTCGCAACCTCATGCTTGCAAGGCAGGCACTTACACTGCTGAGCTAAATCTCCAGCCTCTTTATTTTTTTTTTTAAAGACAGTATCTCTGTATGTAGTTCAGGCTGGCCTGGATTCACTACATAGCCTAGGCTGGTCTTGAACTCATGATGATCTTCCTGCCTCAACTTCCTGAGTACTGGAGTTACAGGTGTGTACCACCATGCCCAACAACGTATGTATTTTCATGAAGATCCTTTGGGTACACTTTGTGCAATAGCAGTATACTCTTGTCTTATCATTTTAGCCCTTCCCCCCCACCTGCCCATGGTCTTTGCTGGCCAGTGAGAAGTTGCAGGTATATCTGTGTATGGCACTGCAAAAGTCCTTCTGTGTGTTTCTAGAACTGAGACCTTCTGTGTGTTTCTAGACCTGAGACCTTCTTTGTGTTAGAACTGAGTAGACAGCATTACTTTGGATAATGAGAGGCCTTTCAGGCAAATGAGGGGTTTGTCCTTGCTGCAGGGATTCATGTCTTCTCTGCAGAGCAGGTTTGTGGGTTTTAAGTTGGGAAGAGGAGAGTAAAGTCAATACTTAGGTGAATCTGTGCTGTGGACAAACCCAGTGCCAGGCTACTTAGTGCAGTAAGAGATATTTTGATGGAAGTCATCATCAGATCATGCTGAGTTTTCACAGTTTTTTTTTCCTCAGGAGCACTGCAGGTCTGATAGTTTCATTTGCCTGTTTACTGTGGCAGGAACTCAGACAGGCCTATTTTATTGTGTGCAGCATGCTGTCCCTCTGTGAAGGGGGCAAGTACCTGCCTGCCTGAGGTCTAAAGCCGAGCTTCACCGGTTCCTGTCCTAGAATTGATGCATTTGTTTTCTTTGCCAGGCCACAGTAAACACAGGTGTGCAGCAGCTATTTACCATGGAAGCCAAGGAAACTGAGAACCCCGTGCCCACCTACCATCTCCTCCCTGGTGCCAGCCAGCCCAAGGTGGAAGAAAATGTCAGCTCGCCACCTGAAGGGTCCCCGGAAACTATGCAGCTGAAGAAGGAGATCTCCCTGCTGAATGGGGTTAGCCTGGTGGTGGGCAACATGATCGGCTCAGGGATCTTTGTCTCTCCCAAGGGCGTGCTGCAACGCACTGCCTCCTATGGGTTGTCACTGGTCGTGTGGACCATTGGTGGACTCTTCTCCGTTGTGGGTGCCCTTTGTTATGCAGAGCTGGGGACCACAATCACCAAATCAGGGGCCAGCTATGCTTATATTCTAGAGGCCTTTGGGGGCTTCATTGCCTTCATCCGCCTGTGGACCTCACTGCTAATTGTTGAGCCTACCAGTCAGGCCATCATCGCCATCACCTTCGCCAACTACATCATCCAGCCCTCGTTCCCCACCTGTGATCCCCCCTACCTGGCCTGCCGTCTGCTCGCTGCTGCTTGTGTGTGTAAGTATGGGGGTGCTCAGTGTGGAGAGTATGTGGATGTTGTCATAGTGATATAAGTGCCTTATATTTAAATAATTTGTACTTTCAGAGGCGGGGAGGGCTCTTACCCGTTGAAGTAATTTCACGAGAGTTATTTGCTCCTGAGAGTTGAGTAAGCATAAAGGATGGGGATGAGAAAAGTTTGTATCTGTTCATGATTTTTGGTCTCTCAACTCTGGGACATCCCTGAATTCTGTTCCCAACTCTGTGACAGGGTTGGTATATGTCTTATATCAGGTCTTTTTTGTTTTGGTCAGGTATTTTGATTAGTGTTAGCATCACTAGTTGTGACTTAACTCCGAGTGGGATGTCAGTGTCAAGGCCTTTATTATTTATTTTTAGAAAAGGGTTATTTTTTCCTCTCAGCTTGTCATTTTAAACCAGTTTGAAGGCATCTGTGAGCAGGTAGGTTCCTAGACTGTGGAGGTCCCTTATCCCTCAGCCCCCAAAACCCTGCTGCTTTCTGCCACTGCCACTCCATGGCCTGGTGTAAGCAGCAGGCCTCACACCATAATGGCTTTTTCCTGTTGGTGTTTCAGATTGTTTTACACTAACTTTTTAAACAAGCTATGCCCATAACCAGTGAGAAGCAAATGGTTTCTAACCTACATTTAGGTTTCTGAGGACGGAGTTGAGAAATCCTAGTAGCTTTCTGTTTATCTTCCTTTCGCTCTTTTGGAATGGGAAAGAAGGATTGCGTGTGAAATCACAGAAAGGAGAGAAGATTGCTGTGAACTTACCCAGCATTACAGAACTAGAGCTTTATCTAGCCCAGAGAGCCTTGTTTCTTAGCACTGTGCTAACCAGAAGCACTTAATTATACCATGTTCTTCCCTTATCTCTGCTCTCAAAAGCTTTGGCCATATATGCAAGGTGTGACAAAATACATGATACATACTTAAATTTAAAAACTTTATTACAGTAAAAGATACATTGCCATTAATCTTACTCAGAGTATTCTTCTTGCTTTGAACACACATACCCCATCATTCTTGCCTTTTTTCTTTCTTTTTTTTTTTTTGCACTGGGAATTGAATCTGGGACCTTGTACTTGCCAGGCAGGTGCTGTGCTGCTGAGCCATACTCCTGGTCTCTTGCCATTTTTTGAATCCATTCTGGATATGTTTATTTGTGTCTTTATGAGGTATGATCAAATATATGGTAATAAATGCTTCTAAGTTCCATCCAACAGAAAAGCAGGGCTATTCAACAACTCTGGCTGTTCCCCAAAGTCTAAGTGACCATTTTGAATTGATTCAGGACATAGAAGTACCCTCATTGTTCTGAAAATAAAGATATGAAAGAGAACTTCTAGAACTGCTTCAGATAATGGCAATAATGATGGAATAATTGTGTTGAAAGCAAAGGGGGCGAGAGACAAGATGGCGGACTGTTAGGTAGCAGGAGAGAGACCCTCTCTGAGAGAGACAGTTCAAATGCCAGAATAAAACACCCTGGAGGGACCCAAACAGAGAGAGAGAGACTCTCACAACCCAGAAAGAAACTAAAGCGCAAAACCCTGCCCGAATAAGAGGTCCTGGGGCTACTATTAGTGAAGATAAGATCGGCAAGCACCGCACCCACCTCAAGACGCCTGAATTCCGCCCGACCTGAACAAGCAATCCGTGCCGAAGCGACTGGCTTGAGCCGCCGGAGCGCGGAGCTGAACAACCCTGCTTGCAGCTCGCCGGGACCAGCACTGCACACGACCCACCCAGAGGCACCGTGAATTCCCACCGCAGCCTGCTGAAATCAGAGGTCGGGCAGTCCAGCAGTTCTCGGGGACACGGTTAGTGATGGGTATATGACCCTCCCACGGGAAAGGGGAAACCAACTGGATGACATGTCGGATTTGGGCAGGACAGCCCTAACTCCATAAGGAAGTGGCTTCAGCTGGTTACTCCCCTCGCCGAGCAGATTGGTGGAATCTGCTTGGACTAGGCCATGCCCCTGGCGGGACCCAGTTACTTCCCTGAGATCAGTGCACACTGATGCAGTGAAGGCCTGCAAAGGTTGACTGGCCCAGAAGGGAGGAGCTAGCGCACACTGCCCATGGCTGAAC
>PVJX010050176.1:0-10785 GCA_004027295.1 Dolichotis patagonum | reverse complement strand
AAAAAAAAAAAAAAGAAAAGAAAATTGAAATACTCAAATGGGAATGTTAAAATTATGGTTTAAGTCAGAAAAAAGACATAAATATATGTCATTATGTATACATTTCAAAACAGCACGGAGACATAAATTCATGGTTACAGAAACCAAAATAATGAGTGATAATAATTTTGGGGGAAAATTTTAGTGACAATATTATGTATCTTAAAAATTCAAAGGAGCTAGAATGGAATATTTAAGTGACTGATGCTTCAAAACCAGGTGGACACCTAATTACCAATAGAGACATATTTGTAATACCAAAGCACTGACTAGAGCAATCAATAGACAGTACACCTTTTACAACAGCAATGAAACCCTAGAAATGTCAAGGAAGAATATATAAGATCTTTCTAGAGGCACCTATAAACTGCTGACCGATTCAGGGAAACGTGTGAAATATATAGAACAGTGTGCATATTCATTGAGGGCGAACAGAGTAATGTATAACTCGATTTTCCTTAAATTCCTTGTAAGTCAGGGTCTTACCTGTAGCTTCCGAAAGAACAAATGAATGTAGGCTACTGTTTTGTCCTTTCTGACTTAACCACAGAGACCAACAGAAAAGAATGAGGGAAGCCTAGGAGACACACGTAGGTAACTAAATGTAAACGCTTTTCTGAGGAAGCCCTGGCAGAGACTCAAGACTGTTGAACTGGAAATTGTGTTGGGATGGGGCAGGGAATTTGGGAATCTGCACTGAGGTGTGCACAGGTGGCCCATGGCAGCATGTGCTGGAAGAAAGTATTAAAACTCCTGGTTCTGCAACACCGCACGGCTTGAGGCAGCACCTCATAGTGGAGATTCCAGTGGCCCTGGAGAATCATCAGGACAGTAGGAGAATGGAGATAGTCCGACTCCAGAGACTGAGCTAATAACCAACTGAACACACCTTGGTGGGTGAGGAGTGGCTTTCAAACCTGTCAGTATTTTAACAGAATAAAAAGGATGCACTAGAAATAGAACAGCAAGTTTACAAGTGAAACATGCATATTACAATCGTCTTTACTCAAATAAGTGTATGTAGTCTACATACATATATGTGCAAATGCATTTGTAAAATATACATATGAAATACATATACATTCTGAATATATAAACTTATAGACACATGTAAATAGTCTATGTGTACCCTTTATACACTTAAACTTGGTTCCTACCCTCAATCCTGGAGACTGCAGTCTGTGTTGTCGTTTTGACCGCTCTCCTCCCCTCTGATGGCCGCCACTACGGGGAAGGCAGGAGATAGAGGGAAGCCGGCTGAGCTTCAGAGGACCAGTTTCCAGCCTCTGCTGTGGACCAAGGTAATGACTTCTAGGAAGGCCAGAAGGACCCGCAGAATCTCATTTAGTTCTTGTTGTCAGTGACACGTCACCAGATGTGATCTCCACTGACTCCCCTACCCTTGGAGTCAGATCAGTGGTAGGGCCCTATTTTGAGTTCCAGGTCTCAGGAAGGGATTGTGTTGTGTTAGGTCAACTTGAGATTCAAAGGTACACTGCAGTGTATTACCTAATGGGCACCTTGTAACACCCAGCTGAACTGAATCAGCGCGGCTCTGGGTGTGGATGGCCCACCTGAGGATTACTGTCAACAGCATAAAAAGAACTGCAGGGGAAGATGGGGTGCTGTTGATTCTCCTGGAGGAGCTTGTCACTCTGGTTTTCCTGATATGAACTCAGCTATTCTCATCTTTAGAGGTGCTCGGGTCCTCGCTGTCACTGAGGATAGCTTTGGTTCTCTTTAGGGGAGTGCTGGTCCTTACCTTGAGTGGTGCTTCCTGGCTCCAGTGCAGATCCCTCAGCCTGCTGGTGCAGATCTTTTATCCCACTGTCGCAGACTTTCTAGCTTCCACCGTGGTGGACATATGATAGCAAACCAAAATGGAAGGCCCTTTGCACTGAGCAATTGGAAGGCAAATGTTTATTATGTTAGCAGGCTGGCAGAACCAAGTCCAAACACCAGGCATGACTGAGAGCGAAACAAAATTTATATATATTTAGGAAGTAAAAAAAGCTGATATTTATATACATTTAGGAAGTAAAAAAGGTGATAGCAGGTTATCATATAATTTGTTACATGAATCAAGTCATATATTGTCAGGCAGGTTTGTTCTGGGCAGGTTATTGAGAGGGGTTTTTTATCATAAGGTGGGTGGTTGGAACTAAGCATGTCCTTGACTAGTTTATCTTGGTTGGACAGTCTTGAAAATGTCAGACGGAACAGGCAGTCCAGATGGACTGTCTCTAAATTGCAGTTGACATAGTCAGACAAGGTTAAGTCTAATGGTCTAATTATGTGGTGGGCTGGGTGAGCATATCTTGTCTTAACAGAGCCCCAGACTGTTGATTTTTAACTTTTCTGTCACACCGCTACTGACCTTTGGGCATCCCCACTGCAGATCCTTGCTGAGACTTACATGAGACACTGTTGTGGGCTCTGGGCTTCAAGCTGGACTCATGCAGGACATTGCTGTGGGATGCAGCCCTCAGCTGGCTTCTATGAGTCTCTAGTGCATGGACAGATCTCCTGCACTCTTGCATTTGATTCTTTGGGTGACTATTATAAAACAATCCTATAAATTATGTGTCCTGTATTAAATCTTTTCCCTTGTATTCCCTTACTACAATATTGACTGAGGACGTGCACTCCATAGACAGGGTCTCTAAACCATCACATCTGACTCTCTTGTCAGCCTTGCACCCTAGGGAAGGATTTTCATGTGAGAGTTCTTTCTAGCTCAGGGGAACCTAGGATTCCAAGGCTGGATCTAGAGGAACAGACTCAGGTCTACAGAGGACAGAGGTTCTGGCTTTGCCAGGAACCAAGGTAATAACCCCTAGTGAGGATGAGAGGTACCCGGGGAATCCCGTTCAGCTTCTGCTGCCAGATGTGCTATCCACTGACTCCTGCTTCATAGAGTAAGAGTGACGTGAAGTCTCTTTTCATCCTCTCAGGAGAGCAGAGAGAGCCAGGCTCTTAGTTAGGTCAATTTGAGTAGCTGTGGGAGAGTGTGGAAGCCTCATCCCAGAGAGAGGGACTTCCAATGATCCAGATCTGCCTCGCATTCTAGGTAAAGATTCTCAGGTGGGGGCCCACTAATGTCTGGAGACCCTGTGTGCAGAGTCAGAGGCCTGGGCTTCAGAGGGGAGAAGTGGAGAGGAACTGGGCTCAGATAGTGGGTTCAGATAGGTCGAGTGGAGGCTGAGGGAGGACTCCACATAATCCAGATCTGCCACTGTTCTCAGGCCTGCACCACACAAGGGGAGATTTGTAGGAATGAGGCCCCTTCTCCACACCTGTGTCAGGGAACTGGCTATGAGAGCCTTGTTCTGAGGTCTCTGCTTCAGGTGAATGGAGCTGACAGGACCTGGAATCAGTTAAGTCAAATTGAGAAGCTGTGAGAAAACTGACAATACCCTGCCCAGTAATAAGGTCCCTAAATAACCCAGATGTTACTTTGTTGTCTGTCCAGAACCCCAGGAATTCCTTGTCAGGGGAGCCTACACCTAGGAAGACCTTTCTGGTTTAGGAGTCCCTGAGTTTCAGAAACTTGGCCTGAGGGGAAATCCTAGCTCTGGTAGAGACGAAGTGAGGTCTGAGGAAAGACAGAAGGGGCCCCAAGAGAATCCCTTTTAGCACCTTCTGTCAACTGTGTGAAAGTATATGTTTGACATCCACTGATTTGAGCCTGTGGAGCCAGAGGCAACAGCTGTATTCTGATGTCAGACCTTTAGGTGAGGGGAGCAGAGAGAGTCTGTTCCCAGTTCAGGTAAAGTCCCAAGGGAGGTAAGGTCGCCGCAGCCCAGAGAGAGGATCTCTGAACAGTCCAGATCCATCTCCTGTCAGATCTGGACCACACAGGGCGAGGCTTGTCAGAATGTGTCTTCTCCCCTCTTGGGCCTCAAGAGCTCTAAAAGTTAGAGCCTTGCTGTGACAAGGCACAGTCAGGTAAACAGCGATAGGGGTTCGGACTGCGAGGAACCAAGGTCACGACCTGTGAGAGGGAAACAGGGCACCCACACCACCCCAATAAAGGAGCACTTCGGAGGACATCTCCTCCCTAGTTATAAGCCTTGAAAAGCACTGGGTGTAGTGTGTAGATGTGTGGTTACCCAACTTCTACAGGCAAGGATCCAAAAATGATGACAGTCTTGGTCCCAAAGGAGGGGTCCTTAGATGCTAGAACAGGGAGCATCACAGAGGAGTCTGCCCCTGCTCTAGTCCAGCGAAGCTGCATGCAAAGTGACCAAGCAGGAAATTCCTGATTCTGCACTAGGTTTGAGGGAGATTAACAGCTTGGTAGAAGGAGTGTGGCCTGAGGAAGGGGCAGAGCCCAGACCCTGTCTTAGTCAAGTTGAGAACTGAGGCAAGGCTCAGGGCCCAGGGCTCCTGGGACCTAACTGGCCTAGGCTTTCAAATATAGTGGTCTCCTGAATTCCAACCTGGAATCTGAGGAAAGAGAACTCAGGTCCACAGAGGGATGGGAGGACCTTCCAGGACTCAAGGGGAGCACAGTTGAGGTGACTTTGTTCTCTTGATCAGAGGGCAACCTCAGAGGGCAACCTCCACCCATAAGCTCTTGGAGGTGCAGTGCACAATTTCCCCTGATTTTTGTTGTTTTTCCAACACCTGTTTCCACCTCTGTAATCACATAGAAATGATGGCCTTGAATTGCAAGATGTATCTGTAGGTCAGCAAAAGGTATATGAGAATACCTGGGTAAGCTAAAAAAATGAGGATGGACCCTGGAACTGCTTCTTCTGTTCAAAGCCTGGGGTCACCTCATGAAGGGGTTTTCAGCAATGCTACATCCTCACTTCTTTCTCCCTGGTCTCAGAGAGATCCACATTGATGTTTGGTGCGTCACTAGGTTGGCAGAGGAGCCACATCTGGTTAGCAGAGAGAGGAGGTCAGAATCGTCAAGGAATGAAAGTGAGGAACTTTGGTGAAGACTGAGGGTATGAAGACACCCCACCCCTCAAAAAGTTGGAGCTTCTCAAAGCTTGGTTTCCACTCTTATCAGCCAGGGGTGGGGCGGGTGGGTGGGGGCACAAGCATCCCAGGTCCTGCCAGGAGGCTGGGTGTGGGCCGAGGGAACCCTTTATTTGAAAATAGAGGATACGGGCCTCAACTTCTCTCTTCCGCCACTTATGGGAAGACCCAGTAACCATAGAGGGACTGACTTTTCCTGAACGCATCTTTGATGTCTCATGATAGGGCTCAGGATTGAAGAAGGTGGGCTCTCGTCATCACAGGGAAAGTCCTGGACCTCAGAATTCATCAAGGCGATGACCAAGCAGGTCTCCCTTCCTAGGACTGAGGACCCCCCTGAATTTGGCTACCTTTTCCTGTTGGCCTGGGGCAGGTGTGGCTGAGTGTGAGGTCTCTTGCAACCTTTTGTTCACTATCAGGAAGTGGGTAACTTGTTCTGAGGTTTGCTTCAGGCAACCAGAGAGCTGGGGTCCAAGCCCTGCCCAGGGACATTTTAGGGCCCTGATTGATCAGAGAGGGGACCATCCATCTCAGAATAGTGGGACCCTCAAAGTCCAGCCCACCCCAACTGCGAGGGCCGGGGGAACAGGACTGTGCTTGAGGTCTGCAGGCAGGGTTCCTGCACGTCTCTTATAGGAGTGCAAGGGTCCAGGGGTAAGGGTCTTATGGAGCAGTATCCTCAGCTCACACAGCAGAGGAGGCCCAGGAAGTGTCAGGAGTCAAGGTGACATGCACGACACAAATGATTATCAATGGCTCCACCCTCCCAGATTAAAGGGGAATTTGTAATGCCTGGCTTCATCCAATCTACCATCTGCCCTACAGTCTTGTCCCTTGTGGATCAGGTGCACTTCGAGGAGCCATATCACTTTCTGTCCCAGGTTCTCTGGGGTAGGATCTACAGCAAGGCAGGAGCCTATGAGGCCACAGAGCACCAACCAGAAAGAAGAACTATAATTACCATTTGTGAGAGTCTCCAAAAGTGCTGTTCTCAGCTAAGGCTGCTCACTACTGTCTCTCTCCTCCAGGCCTCTGAATTCTGTTCACCAAACTCCAAACACCAAACAGAGTCATCATGTCTGGATCTCCAAAGCACTACCAACTTGAGGAAGACCCTCAGGACAAAAGTGAGATGTAGGGCTTGGTGGGTGGGCAGGCTCTGTACGCTGTGTAGGAGGAGGACCCTTTCTGTCCTTCTTGCTGCTTTTTCTCCTCATCCTTTTCTTCGCTCTGTTCTCGGATCATAGGCACCATGAAGGAGGTTTCTGCTGCTAGAACACTGGGTCCACTTCAGTGTCCTCAAAGAGGCTTCTTACTCCTCAATGTCATGGCTGCCACGACATTGAGCCAATCCCATGGGGGCTCTAGCAGCGAACATGTATCATGTTCATTCCCCTTAACGCTCTGCGAGGCACTATGTCCTTGATTAGTGATGTCATAGATGGTAAGGTGGCAGAATTGGTGGAGTTCCTGGCCATTAAGTATCTAAAGAAGGAGCCAAAAACCAAGGCTGAAATGCTGGAAACTGTCATCACAAATTACCAGGAACACTTCCTTGTGATCTTCAGAGACGTCTCTGAGCGCATGCAGCTGGTCTTTGGCATTGATGTGAAAGAAGTGGACCCCAGTGGACTTCTGTGTGCTTGTCCCTGCCCTGGGCCTCACCTATGATGGGATGGTGGGTGATGACCAGAGCATGCCCAAGACCAGTCTTTTGATAATCGTCCTGGGTGTCATCTTTCTTCAGGGCAGCCATGCCAGTGAGGAGGTCATCTGGGAAGTGTTGAGTGGGATAGGAGTATATGCTGGAAGGGAGGACTTCATCCATGGGGATCCCAGAAAATTCATCACGGAGGGTTTGGTGCAGGAACAGTACCTGGAGTATCGGCAAGTGCCTAACAGCAATACTGCTCGCTATGAGTTCCTGTGGGGGTCCAAAAGCCCATGCTGAAACCAGCAAGAAAAAAGTTCTGGAATTTTTGGCCAAGGTCAATGATACCACTCCCAATGCCTTTATTATCTGTTACGGAGAAGTTTTGGGAGATGAGTAAGACAGAGCCCAACTTTCAGTGCCAGTGGAAGTGTGATGACTTGGGTCAGGACCAGGGCTGGAGCACACTGCAGTGTCACATCCAGCAATTTCTCTTATTCCAGGGGAATTCTGAGGCAGCTTCTTAACTGTGTTTGAAAAGACCAGTCATTTTTCTAAGTATTCCGAGGCAGAACAGGGATTATAATAAACTCATTGTGTAGCATCTTTGCATTTCTCTTCTACATGGGTGTCTTGGAGATTTTTTAATTTTGCTTTTTGATACTGTTTTCAAAAGTTATTCCTTTAAATAGAAGATTTAATTAACTTCAATTTCTAAATGTTTAATGGCATGGGTCACAAATATATTGTTCCTTATATATTTTGAGTTTTGCTGTTTTGTAAGACAAACTGTGAAATCGCCCATTCTCTTTTGTGATCTGAAGGATGATACATGGCATTGAAATACAAGATTTTTTGGAGAGGTAGAAGGAGTTATCTGTGAAATAGATGGGGTCATTAAAGACAGAAAAAATGTTAAAGACAGTTAATTCTTATTTTCCTTTACCCTTTTAGTGTGTTGTTCTGTAAAGTTAAAAAAAAATGCTTGTATATGCTTCGGTCATTCAAAATTATTGGAGAAGTTTAGTCTAAATAAAGAATCCCATCTGCTCACTGATGCACTGACGTAAACCTCCATGGAAGCGTGTTCTTTGAAGGCCCCTGTGTCTGCAGTGGAGAGCAAATGAAGCTGAGCAGGACACACTCTTCCCCTTTCGATGGTGGAGTCTGGGGTGGTAGTCATGGCAGGGAGATGGAGCATGTCCTCAAGAAAACGTAAGACAGGAGTGAGTGGGTGTGGCCCAGCAGAGAGCAGCCCGGGGAATGGGGGAATGGGAAACCCTGGCAGTTTGGGGATTGGAGAAACTGTTGTTCTTTCTGTGGGTGTCCACTTTATTTTATTTTGTTTTAAATTTAAATTTATTTGTACAATTCAGGGGTACATATGGATCACAATCATTGTATGGAATTTGTATTTGTCCGTGATAGAACTTGATTCTTCTTTTATCTTTTCTCATTTCTATCACTTCTTTTCAGATCCCCTCTCTATCCACAAAGCTCTGTTTTAATTTTATCCTTCTTTTCTGACTTTTTCTTTCCCTTCCTTCCTTTCTGTCTCCCTTCTCCCTAGTTTCTTTTTACCTCTGGTAGGTACTGGATGCAGGCAGAGGGTGAGGGTTCAAACAGATCACCGGATTTAATGTCAGAGATTTCAGATCAAGCTGTCTCTGAAAGCCATACATACTAGGCCTGGCTTCTCTCTACAGAAGCCAGGGCCCTGTGTTATTCCCAGTTGAGTGGTCTCTCTGAGACTATCTCCCATTGTTCTCTCTCACACTCAGTCACTGTGGGAGGGTAGCACTAGAAACACTAAAGTGAGGTTGTTTTGTAGTTCTGTGGCTCAGTTTTAAATAACCCCTTCCCCAAATGGCTGTTTAATAAAGTCTCTGGCAATATATTGGGCACAGCGTTGGATTTCTTCTCTAAATGTAGCATTCTGTGAGGAAGGAATCATTTTTGCAATAACACCCCATACTGCCCTGCAGTTTTGTAGTTTACAGTCACAATGGGCTTTTCTTAGGACCAGCCTTATTAACCCTGTTTCTCCCTGGAGTTCCCAACCCTGGGGCTTACTTTGTGTTCTGGAGACAGACTCCTCTCCTTTGTAGCCAGGGTTAGCTTCCAGAGTGCCTTTTCTTTTCCCTGTGTTGCTGCTCTATTTCTCCAGCTTCTCTGTAGTTTTTAACTTTCCTGTCAGTTACTTCCCAATTCCTGGAGATATAATTCTATTTTTGCCTCTTCCAAGTTGTTATTTTCCAAGTGTCTAGATTCCTGGGCCTGGAGAGGCTCTATTTTACTGCTGAATGCTGCTCCACCATGTTGGTTCTGCACAGCAGAGAAAATAACCAATACAGTGAAGGGGAAAATGTTAGAAAGAGAAAAAAAATTTTTCCAATGAAATTAGGCACCTCCTCCAAACACCCAATCAAAAAAAATGGGCAAATGAATTTCACAGACACTTCTCAGAAGAAGAAGTATAAATGGTTGATAAATATGCAAAAATATGTTTAAATCTATGGCTACTAGGGAAATATAATCAAAACAGCTACAATTCCACCTTCCTCCAGAAAGAACAGTTATCCTCAAGAATCAAATAATAAAAATGCCGGCAAGGGTATGGGAGAAAGGAAACCTGCTACATTGTTGGTGGGAATGTAAAGTGGTACAAGCAATTTGAAATCAGTATGAAAAATCCTCAAAAAACTAAACATAGAAACCCCATAAACCCAGCTATTCATGTTTTTGGTATTATCCAGAAAGAGTCAAAGACATCGAATAAGAGATACAGTCATGCCCATTTTTATAGCATCACAACTCATAATGGCAAAAGCTTGCAAGCAGTCTATGGCCTGTATGTCCATCTATAGTGAATAGATAAAAGATATATTTATGCAAAATGAAGTACTACTGTGAAATAAAGATAATTTTGTGTCATTTGTAGGAAAATGGATACATCTTGAAATAACAATATTAAGTGACATAAATCAAACTTACAATCTTAATTATCCCATGGTTTTTCTTAAATAAGAAAGCAAATGTGCAAATCATTTAAACAGTAAAATAAAGGTAAATAATATGATAGAGTGTGATTAATTTCTTGTAAATGGGAAAGGATCTTAAAATCAGTTGGGAAGAGGGGAGGGGAAGGGAAAGTAAAAGAAGTTAAGATATGTTATGTTCATGGACCAACTCCCCACAATGAATGTAATCAGGTACTGCAAACATGTACTAATAAACTTTTAAAATAGTTTTAAAAAATACTCCCTCCAGCGGGAGCCAAGAGGAGTACCAGAGAACGGCGCCAAGATCTAGCCACGGCCATGGTGGAACCCAGGAACCTGCACAAAGAAGCAATTCGCCCACCCTCTTGGTAAGCTCCTTCTTCTGGTGTGAGCCGGGAGACTCAGTAGTGTCTCTTGACCCTACTGATGCATGAGCTTGGAATCAAACATCCCAAACCTCTCCCTCCACTCCCACCATTAGCAACTGGGGACAGAGGTCTGAGCATCTCTGGGCAGGATGACTGTATGCAACATAGCAAGTATGGGGACTCTCCTCTATCTTCTCTTTGAAAGCAAGTTTGTTTCCAGTTTTGTTTTCACTATGATTAATTGCTTTACTCTATTCAATATTCTCTTTTGATTGAATTTATAATGTTCTGCCTTTGGTTTGATTTTGCTATACTTAATTGACTAGACAACTATTGTGAAGATAATGAGATATACTATGTTATCTATTACTCTTATCCCGGTAATATGCTGTGAAGTTCTGTATCAAAGTCACTGTCTCAATTGGCTTTGTTCTGTCTTGTTCTGTTGTATTTCTACTACCTTCAAAGTAAAAAAAAAATTTCTTAGCCCTCAATTTAACTCTACTTGGAATAACATTCTTTAGGAAGATAACTGTAATGAAATGGGTTAATAAATGTAGATCACTATTACCATTGACCTATGGTCCTTGTTAGAAAATGTACACACCAGGTATCAACATTCCTCGATCTTCCTCTCTCTTGTTTGCTTTTTGCCCTCTATCCTCTTCTCCTTCTCCTCTTTCCTCTTCCTCTTCTTCTTCCTCTTTTGCTCTTTATCCTCCTTCACTTTCTT
>PVJX010050175.1:0-10950 GCA_004027295.1 Dolichotis patagonum | reverse complement strand
GATTGCTTAATTATTCCCATTCTTTCTGGAGTGAGATGGGATCTTAACATTGTCTTAGTTTGCATTTCTCTAATAACCAGAGACCAGAGACGCTGAACGTTTTTCCACGTGTTTACTCACCATTTGTTTCATCCTCCATAAAGTGTCTGTTCATTTCTCTTGCCTGTTTCTTTACTGGGTCTTTGATTTTAGGTGGTTTAGTTTTTTTGAGTTCACTGTATATTTGAGATAATAGACCGAGGTCTGAAGAGTAGCTGGCAACCCGTTCTGCAGGTTGTGTCTTCACCCTGCTGATTCCTCACCCTGCTGATAAAAAGCTGTACAGAAGCTTTTTAGTCTAATACAGTCCCATCTGTTGATTCTTGCTATTTCTTGTGCAATTGAGCTTCTGTTGAGAAAATCCTTCCCTACGCCTATGTCTGTGAGTGTTTTCCTTATTTTAGCTTTCAGAAGGTTTAATGTTTTAATTTTTAGATCTTTGACCCATTTTGATTTTAATTTAGTACACAGTGAGAGGTGACAGTCCAGCTTCATCCTTCACACACAGATAACCAGTTTTCCCAGAACCACCTGCAGAAGGCTGTCTTCCCTCCAGCCTACGATCCTGGCCCTTGTGCAGACGATCAGAGAGCTGAGCTGTGTACGGGAGATTTCCGTATCCTTTGTTCGGTTCTGCTGAGCCACACGCCTGTTTTTGTTTGTTCCAGTATCATGCCATTTTTATCACTATGGCTTTGTAATATAGCTTGAAGTCACATATTGCCTCTTGCTTTTGCCAAAAATTACTTCTGCAATTTTGAGTCTCGTCAGGTCCCAAGTTAATTTTGGGATCATTTTCTCTAGATCTGTGAAGGACACTGTTGCTATTCCGATCAGGACTTCAGCGAATCTGTGTAACAGTTTGGGGTTATGGCCACTGTGACAACACTGGTTCTGCCTCTCCAGGAGCAGGGGACACCTTCCTGTTTTCTGATGTCCTCTTCAATCTCCTTTGTGAGAGTACTGTAGTTTCTGTGTAGAGGTCATTCACTTCCTGGTTAGATTAATTCCTATTTTTTTTGAAGCTACCATGAATGGTATCATTTTTATATTTTCCCTCTCATCCCATTCCTTATTGGTATACACAAATGCTAATGGTTTTTGTGTGTTGATCTTGTATCCTGCTACCTTGCTGAAGTTCATTATTACTTCTAAAAGTCTTGTGGTAGAGTTTTTGGGATAGTCTATGTAGATTATCATATCATCTGCAAATAAGGATAATTCAAATCATTCCTTTCCTACATGTATCCCTTTCTCTTACCAAATTCCTCTGGCTAATGTTTCAAGTACTATATTGAATAAAAGAGATGATAGTGGACATCCTTGTCTTGTTCCTGATTTTGGGGGGAGTCTTCAGGGTTAGGGATTTGGTATAACATGGGCTATTGATTTGATATAAAATAGCCCATATTATATTCAGGTATGGTGCTTCTATATCTATTTTCTTCAGAAATTTTATCATGATAAAAAGCCTTTATTGCATCTATTGACACAGTAATGTAGTTCTGACTTTGCTGTTGTTTATATATTACATTTATTGACTTACAAATGTTGAACCATCCTTGCATCTCTGAGATGAAACCTACTTGATGTATCATCTTTTTGATAATGTACTGCATACTATTTGCTATTATCTTGAGGATTTTTACATCTATGTTCATTAACAGATTGGCTTGTAGTTCTCTTTTTTAGTTGAATCTTTATCTGGTTTTGGGATCAGGGTGACTTTGGTTTCCATAAATAAACTTAGGAGCACTCCACCTCTTTCTTCTTTGAAGAACTTAAGGTACATGATGACATATCATAATGCTTTTGTAGACTTTAGCTGTGAATCCATCAGGTCCTAGGCTTCTCTTAGCTGACAGATTCTTTGTTACTGAGTAAATTTCATTGCTTATTATTGAGTTGCTAAGCATATTTATGTCTTCCTGAGTTAGTTTTGGTAGCTTGTATGTGTCTAGGAATCTGTCCACTATTTCAAAACTTGCCAATTTGTTGGAATATAACTTTGTAAAGTAGTTACTATCTTCTGGATTTCCACAATGTCTGTTGTGATGTTACCTTTTTCACATCTAATTGCAACGATGTCAGCTTTTCTTCTCTCTCTCGGTGATTCTTGTTAAGGGCTTATCTATTTTATTTATTCTTTTGAAGAACCAGATCTTCAAATAGTTGATTTTTTTACATTATATTAGTCTCCATTTCGTTGGTTTCCACTCCATAAAGCCTGCTTAAGAAAACGTCAAAAAACTGAAATCACGCCATGCATATAGTGCAGCATCAGGACCACTGTGCGGTAAGAGGAGAAATCAACAAGGGAAGGAATTTTGTAAAAGCCAAAAGCTCCTGGAAAATCAACAACATGCTCCTAAACAAACAATGAGTCACAGAAGAAATTTAAACATTCCTGGAAGTTAACGACAATGACGGCACAACTCAGCGAAGCCTCAGGGGCACTAGAAACCAGTCCTAAGAGGAAACTCAGCACAGTCAATGCACTAGGAAAACAGAGCAGGTCCAAATAAATAACCTAATGAGAAGGCTGAGGACACTTGAGAAACAACCACAAACCAGCCCCAAACTGCATGCAAGGAGGGAAATTAAATTATAAAAATGAAAATATTCTGAAAGTCAGCAGCCCCTGGTCCGGACAGTAGCAGCTGTGAGCACAGTAAGGAGGTCACCTGCAGTATGGAAAGATGCTCTTCGCCGGGGGGAAGCAAGCGCAAAGAGCAAGAGGAGCCCGCAGGAAGCTTCAACTGCGCCCCCAGAGCCACGGCACTGCCGCGTGTCACACACTTCTGATGGCCTCCTAGGAATACAGCCAGGGAACTGTGCACCTCAGCTCAGCTGCCTAGGAAAGGAAGGACACAAGTGCAATACCAGTCAGCCCCCAGAGGAGAAAGGCCTCCTTCCCTCTCTGCCCATCAGTCCCTGCCAGGAGCACGCGTCCCTTGCCAGTCAGCCAGGCAGAGCCAAAGGTGTACCATTGCTGAACCCATCACGGAAGCCCCTGGAGGCCAGCACTGGACCCTTGTGGATGGGCAGGTGCAGAAAGACGGCGCCTAGCGGAAAAGGCTGATGGGCTTCCTGCAGGAGCCCGGCCCCCCATCCAGTGTCGCACAGTGATGGCGACATCACACCCAGCCTGGCAGTTCTGCTTGGCATCAGCCACTCCTGTGGCTCTCGGCATGGCTGCACATGGTGCTTGTGCTGACTGGTGACACGGCATTTGACAAGCGTCATCAGTGAGGGACGGCGGGCTGCCCGGCTTGCACAGCGGCTCCTTGCTGAGCAGCAGGAATCACAGAACCCTGGGGCCGCAAGCGAGGGAGAGAGCTGGACTTGGGGCGCAGCAGTGAAAGGTGCCTAACGCCAGAGCCCCAAATCTTCTGCGTGGAACCTTGATGACCTGTAGAGGGAAGAGGCCTCAGAAACTGCCTGTCCAGTCTCGGTGGGGAATCTGTGGCCGTGGTCCATGAGGCAGGAAAGTGAAATAAGGAAAACAACTATTTGGGGGCCAACAGAAAAGGGTGTGAATCTCACTTACCACCCATGCTACGTGTAAGGGAGGCCTAGTTGTTTTAGAAAGGCTTCATAGGGTGACAGAAATGCAGCGCACTGTATTTAGGACTGAGTCGACTTGAATTTGACAAATAAAATAAGCTCATGTGTTAATTAGCGAGCTTCCAGTTTGCTGATGGGGAACCACTTGGAACTGGGAACGATCCCAAAATAATGAAGAAAAGCAAGTCCCCTGTCACCACAGGCTCATGCCAGAGACAGGCCAAGGGCACTGCTGCCCCGCAAGGTCACTTCCCTGCGCCTCACCTGTGTGAGTAAGTGGCGTCTCCTTTCCTTTGCCTTCTGCATTTCGAGGTGCAAGTCCCCAGCTGAGCACAGGTGCACAAGCACTGTCCTCGGGGTCCCCTCTTGGGGTCCCCATGCACAGTGATCTGGTGACGGCCACTCAGCCACCTCAGTGAAAGCCACGCGGCATGCAGCACCACCCCACCGCTGTTCTCCTTCAGCCAATTGCTGGCTTCTGTGTCCCTGCTGAGATAAGTGAATCTGACTGTTCTACTGGAGGACAGTCCCCTCTGTGCGGTGGCAGTCACGCCACTCTCGTTAGGCATTCAGAACCCCCAGTTCCTCAGGGAGAAGCTTAGGACAGCTAAGGAAGTGGCAGAGGTGTCAGCCCCACTTCACCCTGCAATGGCTCCCCGAGGTCTTGGGGCTCCAGTCCTCCCCACTCCTCCAAGGACCGCCACTCTGCCTGGGTCCTCCCTGAGCTGTGCCCCCCAGCCTCCCTCCTGCAGAGGCCTGCCCTGGAGGCCTCCAACTGCTACACGCGTGCAAACTGCACACACATGCAGGCATACTCACATACATGAACACGTGTGCATACACTTGGGCACACATGGACACACACAACTTCATGCCTCCCTTTGACACTCAAAGCACAGAGCCCTTCCCAGCAGGAGACCCCACCAGCTCCCATGCCACACACGCCCCTTTCTCCACACATACCTCACTCCCATTCCCCACCTGGGCTACCCGAGCCCAGGCCAGCACCCATCGGAGCCCAACCAATCACTCAGTGCCTGGCTCAAACCCTCTGCAGGCAGAGAAGGATCGTGTCTTCCGGAAGGAGCGATCTCCCGTGCACCCACTCCCCATCGACCTCAGCTGGCACCAGACACTTTCCTATCGCGCCACAGCCCAGCGCCTGGGAGGTGCCCACACATCCTGGGTCACCGTGAAATGCTACACAGTTCAGAAAGGCAGGAAACGCAGACCAGAGCCCTGGCCCAGGGTGTGGCCCAGGGTTGCAGCCCTGCCCAGCATGGCTGAGGCCCTGGGTTGAGTCCCCAGGTCCACAAATAAAAGGATGTAACACCAAATAAAGAGCAAAGCCAGCAAAAGGGTCTGCACTGTGCACCGTGCATGCAAACGGACAGAGCTCTAAAAAGGCAGAGATGCACAGACAAATCCGGGGTGGCTGTTTCTCTAGGGTCCACGACTCAACCTGAGAGCCCGGCAGCCGCCGGGAGGAGCAGACACACAGGGTCAGGGCCAGGACAGAGGCTTCCTGCATGGATTTCATTACGGTGGAATCTATTACCGTGTGCATATATTACGCGCATTACCCACACAGAGGTAACAACTCAATTCAATTCAATTGAAAGTAATAAAATAAATGTTTGATTTTAATTGAAGCTGAACTGAACAACCCTGAAATTAATAATAGAACTGGCTGGAGTAGTCAAATTACCCACTGACAACGAGTCAAGCATTCAGAGAATTTTATTTCTCCAATTATATGGCTATCCAGTGCCAAGCTGAATTCATTAGCTCAATAATAGTAATAATAATGAATATTCTTATAAAATGAGTAAATCACACACAATTTTATCGAGAAATTTTATCCAAGAATGTCTGAACTCTACCAACTTAAAAAAAAATGGACTCACTATCAAAAGGACCTCCCAGAGGTCCTTTCGGGGCCTGTATCCCTATGAGGAGCATCACCTAAGACCCCGCGTTGAGACCTCGAGACCCAAACGTCCTGCTGTCCAGCAGTGGCACAAGCAGTGTCCGAGCGACTCCTCGAGGCAGGCACACTTGTCCTAGACTCGGGATTGGACAGGGCCCTGCAGGCCTGAGCTTGCAGGCTCCTCTAGGCTGTGGGGCTGGGCCAGGCCCGGGCAGATGCCCACCCAGGTCTGTGCCACCTTGCACCAGGGGAACCGGCTGTCGCACAGCAGCTGCAGGCAGTGGGAGAGTCCCCGCTGCTCTGACTCTGTCCGCCTATGTGCAAATCTCTCGCCCCCAAGGGAAGATGGGGGGCACCGGGCCTGCTCCTCCACCGGCACCAAGCCCTGACCTGGACCCACAAGCCACCGCTCCCTCGGCAGCGTGGCCTCTGGCGCCAAACGCGCTCCTCACGGCCACTCCATCACCCTGCCGCCGCCGAGATCTCTTTTTAAAGAGTCTCCGATGATGGATAGTGGCTCCAGGGGTGCTCCCGGGGCTCTGTGTGGAACCCCAGGGCAGCGGCAGATCCTGGGGGATGCTAAGGGGGAGCAGGGCCAGCTGTGGGAGGGGCCACACTCCTCATTAACACACGGGCCCCAGGCACAGCGCCAGCTCCACTCAGCCACGACAGCCCAGGAGACACCAGCGCCCACCGGTCCTGCCGCGCCCGAGCGCCAGCAGGGCAGCTGTCCCAACAGCAAGGTCGCGGACACCGCGGGTCACAGGGGACCTCAATGTCATCCCTCTCGGTAGACAGGGCAGTCCCGGCTCTCCACAATCCGATGGACCTGACAGAGTGCACCCCAAATACGCTGCTGCTGCTGCTGCTGCTGCTGCTGCTGCTGCTGCTGCTGCAACCGCACTATTGACAGCCCGTCACACACCATGCGCCAGCCAGCACCTGCACGAAGCACTCAGTCCCAGGGGTGACCTGAGTTCTAAACCTTGTTACCCTGAAGGACACACTGCCGTGGACCCCCCTCCAGCCTCCCCCGGCTTCAAACACACTTAGCTCGTTCTGACGGTGCAGTCAGAGATGGCACTGGCAGAGAGGACACCGGGGCAGCGGAGGCCTTCTGGGTGCAGGGTGCCCGTCCTGCAGCCTGAAGGGCGAGCAGCCGTCCTCGGCCCCAGGGCTCTTACAGCCCTTCGGCTGGCTCCCTGCTTCTCAGGTTACCTCTTCTAGGCGCCTACAGCCCAGGACGCCTGGAACCAAAAATGATGCGGCAGAGCTCAGGACCCCCAGTCCCCCTTGCACACCCCATCAGCCAGCAGGAAAGTGGCGCAGGAGCCCGGAAGAGCAGTCTCAGGACAGCCCAGCGAGCACGCTAGGATCGTGCGCAGCTGGGTCCTTCACACCAAAACGTCCAAAACACACCACAGCTTTGTCCTCAGAGTCACCCGGCCTCTGCTGCACCAGCAGAAACCCATCGCCTTCCTGAGAGCAGTGGAGTGGGCAGCACGTCCATCAGGAGCAGGCAACCAAGGGATGCTCTGCATTGTAAGCGGGGGAGACGTGTAAAATGTGCAGGTAGGATGACTTCACACACACACACACACACACACGCACGCACACACGGTGTGCATAACTGTGAGACGCACAAATAGAAATTTCAACAAAGCCAGGCACTGTGGTGCCCGAGTGGAATCTGGGCATTCCGGGAGACCCAGGCAAGGGGCTCACAAGCTCCAGCCCAGAGGGACCCAGTGAGAGCCCGCCTCAAAGCGGGCTGGAGACGTAGCTCGGGGTAAAGACCTTGCCTTCCATCCTCAGCACGTGAAAAATTACCGTATCACATCATCCAATGTTAGGTTGCCGTGTTGGTGAATACGTCCAATAAGGGAACCCAGCCACCATTAGGCAACAGCTAGCAAAACTGAAGGATTTCTCCTCCCCAAGGTAAATTTTCTGTAGTTTCTAAAGAAATGATCATAGATTTGATACTATTTTGTTTTGCTTGAGTATATGGTGTGTGGACGTACGGACACTTTGAAGAAAACAAGGGATGTTGTGCAGGCCACTGCTGCTCTCCTGTTGTCTTGTTCTGAAGTTCTGTGTTGCTTGCACTGTTGTTTTGTTTTATTCTCTTTAAAATAAAAAAATTTTAAAAGCTCATAGAAGTATTTCCTGTTTATGAGTAAACCACAAAACCAACTCCTGAGATAATTATTAATTTATATTAAGAAAAAGACGGCTGAAGAAATGGTAGGCAAGTCATGCCAGCAAATATTATACAGCAATAAAAATTATAAACGTGCTACATCAACAAGACTACATCTCACAAACAATGTAAATTACAGAAACAATAGCTATATAAGCCTTTAAAACACTGAAAAGCAGGGGCTGGGGATTTAGCTCAATGGCATACGCGCCTGCCTGGCAATCGCGAGGTTATGAATTTGATTCCGAGTACCAAAAAAAAAAAAAAAAATTGAAAAGCAATCTTGTACATGAGTTATAGATGCACCTGCAAGGAATGCAGCATAGTAATATTTTTATTTTGGTACCGGGGATCAAACTCATACCTTGCGCTTGCCAGGCAGGCGCTTAACCGACTGAGCCAAATCCCCGGCCCCCAGTAATTATTTTTTAAAGGAAGAACGGTCACGTAGGAGTCTCAACAGCACACGTATTTTCTTTCTTCAGCAGGATTATCCAGCCCCTGAGCACTGGCTGTATTGTTCCTTACACCTCTTTGCTGTATTTCAGGGCAGCCTCAAGATCGAGGGTAACTGAGCGCACAGCACAAAAGGGAAGAATTAACTCACCGACAGCGCCGGCCGCCTTGGGACGAGACGCTCCTTTCCGTCCTCCCCGTCTGCTGGCCTGGGTGGGCTGCGCCGCAGGACATGGGGTACACAGACGGCCAGTCCAAGCCAGGGCTGAGGCGAGGCCCCACAGAGCAGGCACGGCTCAGATCCCCAGTACGCAAGGGGAAACTGAGGCCGCGACCTCCGAGCTACAGGCGGTGGAAGCAGAGCTCGGGCCCATGCGCCGCACGACGTTCTTGCCGTTGACAAACGACAGGGACGGAAGCCAGGGAAGGAGACCCAGACCCCGCACCACTGGTGGGCAACTCGGGCTTCCCACAGCCCCCGGGTCGGGCCGGACAGGACCGGCCACAGCCACGTCCACGCCCAGGGCGGCGGAAGGCCGTGCGCCTGCGCAGACCGGAGCCCACGCGCCCTCACGCCCCGCCCCGGCCGTGGGCCCGGGCGAGCTCTTAGAAGCGCCCAGCACCTGTCCTTGGGTTCTTGCTGGAATAGCAGAAGCTTTGTGGCTGAAAACACGTGTTTCCTACGGTTGTTGTTATTCCCTGATTTTTCCCCACTCCCCTATCTACCCTTCCACGCTTCTTCCCCCCCCTTATTTACAAAAGCTCTGTTTCCATTTTTTCCTTCTCTTCTCATTTTTCCTTCCTTCCTTTCCTTCTCCCCACCCTTCATCCCCAGTTTTCCTTCCCATGTGAAGACTTTCTTCCTATTATACAATGTGTATTTTAGCCAGGCACAGTGGTGCAAGCCTGTAATCCCAGTACTCAAAAGGCTGAGGCAGGAGGATTGCTGTGAGTTCAAGACCAGCCTGAGCTACAAAGTGAGTTCAAGGCCCACCTGAACTGCATAGTGAGACCTTGTCTCAAAAAGACAAAAAAAAAAATCTATTTTACATTTTAGTCCTTAATTACACTTTCAGTTTTTCACACCAGAGAATGCAATATTTACATGTGGTCCGATTTATTTCACTTAAGAGTATGATCTCAAGGCATCCATTTAGCTAGAAATGTCTCAAGTTTATCCTTCTTTATGGCAGAGTAGTACTCCACTGTATAAAAATCAGTGCTGTACCCACTCAGCAGTTGATGGGCATTTGGGCTGTTTCCAAGATTTAACTATTACAACTATGCCACTATAAACACAGGTGTGCATATATTACTGTGGTGTGATGCTTTTAATTCTTTCAGGAAGACACCAAGAAGGGGAATAGTTAGGTTGACATGGAACCTCTTGTTTTTCAGTTTTTTAGTTTTCTGAGGATCTCCACACTGATTTCCACAGTGGTTGCACCAGTCTACACTCACACCTCCAGTGGGGAAAGGTGCCTTTCTCCCCACAGCACCTCCAGCATTTGTTATTGATTGATTTCTTGATGATAGCCATTCTTTCTGGAAAAAAATGGAATCTTGGCATTGTTTTAATTTGCATCTCTCAAATGACCAGTGACGTTGAATATTTTTTCATGGATTGATTCACCATTTTTACTTTTTCATCTGAGAAGTGTCAATTTCAGATGTCCATTTTTGGGTTAGGTCTTTAAATTTGGAGGCGATCTGATTGCTGTTTTGTTTTGTTTTGTTTTGGAGTTCTTCCTATATTCTAGGTAGTGGTCCTTTAAAAACAGCTGACAAAATTTTTCCCACACTGTGTGTTTTCTCTTCACTCTGTTGGTGGTTTCTTTTGCTGTGCAAAAGCTTATAAATAAAATGAGACCCTCTTTGATAAAGTGGCCAAACATGTTCACTGGAAGTCTCTTTAATAAATGGTGCTAGAAAAATTAGCTCTCCATATGCCGAAAACTAAAACTAGACCCATGCCTATCACCATGTACTAAACTAAAGTCTAAATGGATCAAAGATCTAAATATTAAAACAAAAACACTAAATCTGCTGGAAGACAAAGTAGGTAGAAATCTTGAAGACATAGGGGTAGGTAGAGAATTCACAAACAAAAATCAAACCGCACAGGAAATACTTCCCAGAATTAATAACTTGGGATCACATCTTACTAAAACGTTTTTGCATGTTGAAAGAAATCTACAGCATAGTGAAAAGAAAACCCACAAATTGGGAAAAAATCTTTGTCAACTGTCCCTGAGACAAAGGACTTCTGTCTAGAATGTATAAAGAATTTTTAAAAAATCAGACCCTCAAATTCAAAGACCCAATCCAAAAAAGGGCATCTGAGATGATACACAGTTCTCAGATGAAGAAATACAAACGGCAAATAAATACATGAAAAAACATTCAGCATCATTGGTCATTAGAGAAATGCAAATTAAAACCACACTGAGATTCCATCTCACTCCAGAAAGAATGGCCAGGATAGAAAACACTACCAACAAGTGTTGGAGAGGCTGTGGGGAAAAAGGAACTCTTCTGCACTGTTGGTGGGAGTGAAGACTGGTACAACCACTGTGGAGGTCAGTCTGGAGATTCCTCAAAAAGCTGGGTTTGGAAGTCCCATTTGACCCAGCTATTCCACTTCTGGGCATGTTCCCAGAAGAACTGAAAACATCATACCACAGTGATATATGTGCACCCATGTTTATAGCAGCACAATTTGTAATAGCCAGATCTTGGAAACAACCTAAGTGCC
>PVJX010050174.1:0-10786 GCA_004027295.1 Dolichotis patagonum | reverse complement strand
CTCCAAGAAGTATAGGCTTATTTTCTGTGAGCCTCCAGTCATATTTGTATCAGGTAATCACTGCATAATCCTGGTGATGTGCTTTTCTCTTTAAAGGCATCTTCTTTAATATGCCTGTGGTCGAACGAAGCAAGATACCTTGTGTGTTGACTAAGGGACATAATAACCTTTTTTGAGTGTAGAAACACTGGGTAGCTAGCGCTTCCAAATCATGCTTGGTGCTTGTTTTAGTCATTTTCTCCTTTATGGAAGAAAAAACAAGGAACTTGACATTGAAATTTAGTTTATGTTTTAATTTTTATTTTCTGGAACTGGGGATTGAACTCACAACTCTGTGCTTGCAAGACAGGCACTATGCCACTAAGCTAAATAGCCAGCCCTGATACTGCAATTTAAAGGAAGGATTTATTTGGCTCACAGTTGCAGCAGTTGCAGTCCATGGTCAGCAGTCGCAAATGCAGAAATGGCATGGTGGAAGAAGAGCCTGCTACAAAGAAGAACTGCTCATGTCATGGTGACCAGGAAGTAGGGAGAGAGCTGAGGAGCTGAGAAGTAGTGCTCTAATGATCCAGTCACCTTCCAGACACTTGAGACTTTGGGGGGGAGACCTCAAATCTAAATCCTAATAGGCCTCCTTTTAAGTAGTAAAATTGCCCTAACAAGCCCAAAATGCAAAGTAGCCGGTAGTAGACCATGAAAAGAACATGTGCTAAAAGCATAAGATCTGAGACCAGAAGGCAGAATGGTGCTGGAAGTGTGTGTGTGTGTGTGTGTGTGTGTGTGTGTGTGTGTGAGAAAACTCATTTTATGCCACTCTCTGTGTATCTCCACATGACCCAAAAAGTGCTTTAGTTACTGATTTTGGGGTTATAAATTATTTAATGAGTAGACAAATTTGCGAATAAGAAACTGACATAATAATTATGTACTGCTTTGGGTCTTTCTGGAAGATAACCATATTAATACTTCAGTACTCCTCAAAGACACTATGTAAGAGAGTATGGAGTTTCTACAGAAAGTTATTTTGCTGCACAGCAGTTCATGTTCATTTGTAAATTACTTTAAATGTTGTTAACCCTTACTTTTGTAAATGCGAGCTATTAAAAAAAACCCTTCCAAGTATGGCAATAATGTGGTTTCTTCAGGCACTCTTGAACAGTTTCAGGTGTCTGGTTTGAACTACTGGCATGCTTAATAAATTAAAAGTAAAGAATTACTCAAGTAACTAGTCATGTTTTCCAGAAATTATTGGATAAGCCATTGTTTTCTTCCACCAAGATTTACAAAAGTCAATTCATTGAAATATTATTTGTTCCACTATGTTAAAAGTTACTGGTTTAAGTGACGTTTTTACCTTTTAATCATTTTTGCCATGCTGAAATTTGTCAAGAAATCAAGTTTATAACTTTGATTTTTGAATATTATGATGATACTTTTACATGGATAGTAATACTTTAATTCTTTATTTATCCTTTGCTTAATATGTGAGGTTTTCTTTGAGAAGTTTGAATTAGCAAACAAATTTTCATAACTTAAGCTGCCAATTCATGGAGGTATACTCCTCCACAAGAAATAGGAGTAAAAGTGAATTCTGCTTTTTTTGCTGCTGATATAAAACTTGAACTCAAGGAAAGAAAGAGTTAATCACTTCAACCACTGCCCAGATTACTTCAAAGAAAAGGAAAAGAATCAGTGATGTAGGTGATTATTTGAATTTTTTATTGTCAAGATTTCTAGCAGTAAACCATTGTACATTGTAAAAAAAAAACAGGTTACTGTATTTCTCTATTTTGTGAAAAGTTTGAAAAAGTGTGAGCCCTTTTTCTTATTTAATGAAACAGAACGGCATAAATAGATTTATATTGCAGCAAGTACAATTTAGATGAATAGAAGAGTATACAAACAGAGGACTTTAATTATGAATATAACCTGATAAAAGTATAAAAAGCAAATTAGAGAAATTAGCATGGGCATTGATCATATTCATATAGTGATACTGATATGGAGAGGATTATATTAGAAGATTTTATCCAATTGCTGCTTAAAATTAAATATACATGGATCCTTAATGTTATGGGCTTGAATTTGAAAGTCTTGCTCATCAAGATTTTTAGACACATTATATTTGCTTTTTGCAAATTAGAATCTCCAACCACAGATGCAAGTATACATTGCCATGTGTGGAATTAATGCTTCAGACAGCTTATGAATATGTATGTGAATTTTGGTGGCGCTTCTGCCACATAAGTCTGAAAAGCAGTGGGAAGTGGGTGGAACTGCGTGGAACTGCATATTGCTGTCGGAAAAGTGCAATTCTCAAAGAAAAAAAATTATAGGGGCAAATTTTCATTTCAGACATGCCTTCAAAGACATAAAATTTTCTAAAAGAGGAAAGCTGATATTTGTCCATTTTAATTGTTGGAATTTCTGGTGACATTTTCGCAATTTGAAAATGTTCTGAGGTCAATCTTTTGTATTTAAATGCACATCCGTTTGCATGATGGTTTCCAGAATGGCTTAAGCTTTAATATATGGCAAGATTTGTAAGGTATTTTGTTCTGTTGTTATGGTGGTATCTGACTGAATGTCTTCATAACTGGGTCTGCCTGTTAGTTGGTTCTAGTCTATCCAAATTTTTATTGGAGCTCTAAGGTCTTTGTAACACTAGAATTTTGCTATTGACTGTATTTTAACATGTTAAGACCACACTGATGTTAGCATGCATATGCAAAGTAAATGGTAGTGTAGTTGCAGTGTGTTCCACTCTGTGGCCCGTGCTTGTGAATTCTGGTACCTGGGAAGAGGAGAAGCAGCCAAAGAAGCTGTATGGCTGCTCCTCCAATGGTTTGTGGCAGGGTCTGATGCAGCAGCGTCTCCACGATTCTTCCATCAGGAGACAAGAACTCTGCACGAACTGATGGTGGCCTCCATGGGTGGTTTGAATTAGTTGTCTGTTGTAATAAACACAAAGAGGCCCTTTTGATATAAATGTTTGCGTGTTCCAGGGAACCACGTTACTCAGCGACAGATTGGTGTAGCGCTATGACTAAAGCAAGATCCGTTCATACACATGTTCTATATGCTGTCACAGTATAATGCTGATGCCCAGAGAGATAGGTGAGCCATTTCTTCCAGAGCATCTGTTAGACATCAAATGAACCAGGGGCAGATAGTGACATCATTCATGCCATTCTACTGAATTTAGCTTTCTACATGTCATCAATCAATTTCTAGCAATGGCATTTTCACCCATGACGGATACACAGTTTGCTTATCAGGGAGGTGTATGTCCTCCTAAAAGTTCACCTGATACAGCTTCGTATTTTCACTCGTTCTTACAGTGCTGGTTCTTCAGGGGTGATACATAATTATCATTTAGGGAAGGAAAAACAACACTTTTGTGCTGCTTTTGACTTGTGGTTAGCATCTTTGTAAATTTTCATTACTTGATAAGAGTTCTGGCCTTTTGAGGGTCAAAAGTTTTCTAGGTCAAAATAATGTCCTCCTCTGGGCAGGTCATCATTTCTTAACGACCTTCTCCATTAAAGCAATAAGTTAGATTAAGGAAACATGTTAGGGAGGATCTTTATAAAGAACTATTTATATTAATTTTGTTTTTCTTAACAAACAAACAAACAAACAAACAGCAAAAAGCCTCCTGCCTCTTGACTCCTCTTGCCCCTCTAGTTTCTGTGCCATTCTTTGTTTCCCTTTGCAGTGAACCTTGAGAAGACTCTTTTGGTCTCTAAATGCTCCTTTAACTGGTTCTTAAATATTCTTTGATCAGACATTTGTCTCCACCATTCCACTAGGACAGTGGTCAGGTTCAACAGTGACTTTTAGGTTGCTGTAACCATTAACCACTGTTTGGTTTTTATCTTTCTGGAAATACCGCAAAGCATTAGAAACAGTCTATCTTTCCAGATGTCTGTAATTCACTTGTTCCTCTTCTTTTTTTCTAGACCCTATATTTGTCTGTAGCTCACTTGTTCATCTTTTTTCCAGACCCTGTGATGTTAGTGCCTGGTAATGCTGAGTTCTCTTCTTCATTTGTGCTAATTTCCAAGTATGCCTTTCAGTCTTTTGACTTAAATATATTTACTTCATGATGTATAACAAATTAATGTTATTAACTCAGAATCCCCAAACATTTAATGTTTGTATTTCAAAAACTATAGTAATTTCTAGTTCTACATGCAAAGTTTTAATAGAAAAGTTTTCATCTTTAATCAAAAGAAAACCAGTTCGTAAAGTGATAAGGAATACATTTAAGAATTTTGATACTGTTCTAATGAAACATTCATACTAATTCCCATATTTTGGCATTGGGAATTTAAGATAGTCAAACTAGAATCACTCAATTCAGAAAAGCACAGTATGCACATTAAAATGCTTTTTATGTGTACTTGTTGATTGCTATTTCATCTTTAAGGTTATTTACCTAACAAACTAATTCATACCAACAAAATGCAACATGTAATCCTATTGGAAGATATCATTTAGCCAGAGAAATCATTTGCTTGTTTAGAAGTGTTACAAATATGCATATCACTACAGATATATATATAATATATATCAAAATATATATTATATATATTAAAGTATAGAATTTGTAATTAAAGAACAAACAATTATACTAATATGATCAGTTAACACACTGAAAGTGATTTTGGTAAATTTTATGTGTACATTTTTCTTTCCCTTCTTTGGAAACTTCATCTTTTCTGCCTGTTATCAAGCAGTTAAACTGCATTAACTCAGCCAAGTTTAATCAAGTTGACAGTTTAATTTGTAACTCAAATATGCAGTCCACACAATATTTATTATTTTGGGCTTAGAAATTTCCAAAGTTTTCATAGTGATTAAAATTTTAGGAGACTTTTTTGTTTTGTTGTCTTCAATGATGATTTTGATATCTGGAATTTTGGACTACTCTAAATTACTGCATTGCTCACCGTTCTTTAGTTGATCAATTTTGCTATAGTTTCCAATTAGAAAAGAAAATTCCAATTTGAAAGCAATTTTAAGATGAATCATTTTTTATCTTAGAGACATAAAAATGTTTACTCATTCTCTCAGTAACATTAGTACTACTCACACTAAAAAAGATAATGTTAAATTAAATATTCCAGATATGTTTATTAAAGAAAATTAAAAGAGAATAAAATAGGCACACAAATTACTTAATACTTGTTATGTAAGAATTCAGAGGAAGATAAACTTTCCATATAAAGCATTTGATTTAATAATCTAATGACATTTAACATACAAAACATACAACATAATTAAATATGTGAATGTAAATATAAATTATATTTAAGATATGTAAAAAATAAACTTAAAAAAAGATCAATGCAAAATGGCTCAAGTACAGTGTTTTCTAGCTTTATATTTAGAGTCTTAAAACATTGAAAAGCTTGATGAACTTTTGATATAGTGACTAGAAAATTAATATTGATATTATTTTGAGGATTAACAAAAGCAAAAGAATAATACTGAAAGACACAGTCATGAAATTGAAATAAACGTTTCCGTAAATGAACACATAAATTTCTAAACTGGAAGGAAATATTTTCACCTTACTTGTTTTTGAAATGTAAATCAAAGCCAGCATGTGTAGTACAATTCATCCACTAAGTTGTCAAGTCACTAAAATCATAAATTTGGCTGTTGGTGAATGTGCAGGGTCATGTATGCATGTCATACTGGTACTAGTGTTATAAATTGGAAGAATTTACGGTGATATTGGAAGAGTTACGACCATGATTTTACCTTTGAGTTTTCCACTTTTGAGACTTTTTGTCTGGAAAATAACTCCAAACATAGTGGCAAAGACAAAGATAGGCTTCTATAGATGGTGTGTGTGTGTGTGTGTGTGTGTGTGTGTGTGTGTGTAATATGTATTCTTTAACATAGAGCAGTCAGTCAGAGACTTGGGATCCTCATTTCCTGCCCTTCATGAATATATAACATAGAATATTGAAAAACTGCTTAAAATAAGTAGAGAAGTATGTATCTGTTTAATCTATATAATTGTTATTAAATATTTAAGACTGTTGAAGAGACATGAAACAAATAATACCCAAACCTCCCAAAGCTTTGATTTATGTGCTTTATTTACTACAGGAATACTTTATGTTAGTCTTCACTTCATTGCTAACTTATAGTTTTAGTTATAATAATTTTTGTATATTTCATAATTTAAAAATTGTACAGTAATTTAATATATTAAAGGATACTGTTCTACAGTATCTAGTAGTCCAATGAATATTTGATATTATGGCCTTTGTTGTTGATGAATAAAGTAAAAACTTGAAAATAATTGGAAATAATTTTTTGAAATTCTGGGCTCCCTTTTATAAAGTCAGAATACTGACCTTAAATTGCAGATGGAATTTGAACCTAAAATGTGTGTTTAGAATTCTGCATTTTATGATAACAAAACACTTACTCACCACAAGCCAGAAATTTGCAGGCTACTAATATGGTTGATTTTTACATGGCCACCAGAAAGATCTGTTTGTGTTGGAGGGACGTTTGGATCTGAGTAAATTCAGAACATAGCCCGTGAATTGCTGAGTTTAGAAGAGGCATTTCCCTAGATTGCTTGTTTTATTGTTTCTCCTTAGTTCTACCTTCAATGCAAAATATACCTATATGTGGAATAATCTTAACTGTTTAAGAAGAATTTGAATCAAATTGTGCATAGACAGCAGCTGTGAATGATTTAAAATTCACTTCTTCAAAAGAGTTATATAGAAGAGCTCTGGAGAGCAGCTTCATTTTGTTTTAAAGCTTAAGAAATTTTAGAAAACACCAAACTTGCACGTATTTTTTCCAGTTTGAATCAGATGTATTTACTGTTCCTGGGCATGATTACTTTGAACATTTCTCTTGTTTAAATGTAAGAAACCAAATTGTGTTTTTACCTTCCAATTTCCGCGGAACACACATTGAAAAGAGAGCTGTGAATGTGGGATTCGGGTACACAGAATCTTAGACAAATTGGTTTTTGAGAGTGGCTTTTATTTTAAGGGAAGTATATCTTAAGTTTACCCGAAGGGGGAAAACCAGTGAACAAACGAGGTGTTTCTTTGGTTGTTATTATAGCTTGGGTGATTTTAAAATGAAAATCCTTTTATTTTATTTTTTTCTTGCAAACATTTTTAAGATGACTACTATATGTGAAGTATAGAATTGGATGTCTTTTAAAGTGCAATTCCATTCTCTATTCTAGAGAAACACCTACCATTTAAATAAAATTACAGTGTTCCTACAAGTAAAAAATAGTCTTTTGTTACCTGTATATATTTATGCATATTTTGCTTTTATTTTAACCACAAGAATTTTCTCCAGTATTGGCAGTACTAATAAATGAAGATTGTCAATTTTTTCATGAAATAAAAGTTTGAAGGTTTTAAAAAAGAACCTGATTTGTAACTGTCTTTGTTTTTGCCATTTTTGTATTTGCCTTGTATTTTTTGAATGTACTTTGCTCTGTGATCAGAGAACATTAATCCAGTGAAAATTAGGGGAATGTTTGTCTTTAAGTGATATCCTAGAATTGGGTTACTTATTTTAATAAAACTTTGTTAAGCAAATTTGAATTCTTTTTCCTATTTAGTTTCCACCATGTTATTGTTTTCTTCTTAAGTGTTGCTTTGTTTGGGTATTTGTAAATGGCAAGTTCTCCTGTAGCTAATAAACCCTGTCTTTTTGTGTCAGTTTTTCGACAGTGTGCATGCTAGATTTTAGGACGTTTAACAGTTTTCCTGGCTGATGGTATACAAAATGGCATTCTGGACATCAAATTTCAGCATCCTGTTTGAAATGGAGCAAGAACTAATTGTGCCAAGTGTTGGCCCTAGAAAATTTAAATGTTAAATAAAAATGCTTCTCTACAAAGCAATCACTTAAAATAATATTTGAGATAATTAACATTTGAATGGTTCCTACTGTAGCTAATAATTTGATAGTGCTACTATGAAAGTACCTCATCTTCTCTAACTTTGTGCAATTGTATTGTAAGAATTGGAATTTCTGACCTTATAAAAGGTATTTTATTTTTTAGTGAATATTGGTTTCACTTGTTTATTTTCTATAAAAATTTATCAATATATATTTGCAATGTATAATAAATATACTCATCATGGGATATTGGTACTAATGCATGTCACAACTTGGTCCTTCTTACCTGCCCTTAACCTCATATCCATCCCATCCCTCATCGTCAGACCCCCTTATCTCTGCAGTGTCATGCACCACTTTATGGTGACAATTAAGACTCACTTTTGTGCTAATTGTACTGTGACATGAATCTATAAAAAAGAAAAGTCAAGTACAGTAGTAAATAGTAACAATTGTGACATTTAAAATTTGTATATTTTTATGTTAGATCATAATTGTGTATCTCTTACAGGGATTTTTCTGTAATTTATCACATCAGGAGGAAGAAATTGACAGAGCTTCATTTTTCTGATGTATGATATGGGAATTGTAAATATTTTTTTGCAGAGTGAGAGTAAAACAAGTTAGACCTTTAGAATGGCTAATAGTAAAATAATTGACCATACCTAGTGTTAGTGAGCTCCTAAGGGTATTGGATACATGCACACCACTCATGGTAGAATTATACAGTGGTAAAATTGTCTTGTAAAAATAGTTGGTGGTTTTTTTTAAAGTAGTAAAACAGATTTTTTTTCAGCTATTCCACTGAGTATTTACTCGATATTTACAGTAGCTTGGTATATTATGTATATCCCAAGAATTACATACAAATGTAGCTTTGTTAAAATCGCCTAGAATTGAAAATAAATTGAATGTCCAGCAGCAGGTGGATGCATAAATAAATTGTGGTATAGTCTTCCCATGGGATGTTTTTTTGAAATAAAAAAACTAAGCATTGATATGTGATGTGACGTAGATGAATCTGAGATGATTCCCACATACACAGATGTACATAATATGTGATTTCATTTATAGAAAACTTCAGGAAGTACTGTTTGTTTTGAGGAAAGGAGGATCAGTGGTTGCCCATAATTGGATGATATGGAGGAACTAAGGGAAGCAGACAAAAAAGTATGAGAGATAAAAGATAAAATACATCTGTTATCTTAATTTGGGTGGCAATCTCAGTGGTATGTTCGTATGACAACATATATGATAATGTTCATTCACTTTGAATATGAGTAGTATATTGCATCTGAATTATAACTTGATCAGGTAATAAAAAAGTTAGGCAAGGTAATGCATGGGAAAGCACCTACCATGTTGCTTTTCAAATGATGATTTCCCAGTACCTGTTTTTAAACTGACGTGATAAAATGATGAGTTGGGGAGGAGAGAGACAGTTATCTATAAGGAAAACATGAGTAAATAATAGTTTCTCTTTCAGTGAGAAAATGTCTGTGTATATCTGAGGATAGGTTTATGCACAAGTTTATACCCATGTTCATGTGTGCATTCCTTGAAACCGCCCTAAAACCCTGTTGGAGTCACTTGGCGGTGCACAATGTGAATGAATGCTGTGGCTGATTGTAGTTTTCCACTGGCTGGTGAGGTAGCCCCAGATGAAGAGCAGCTGTGACTGAGCAGTGTGGAGAACTGCAGGAGGCGAGTACTCAGGTGGATGACAGCACGTTTCTCAATGGATTCATGCGAACTGGAGGAATGTGAGGTCTCCTTTCACCTGGAGCAGCCTGTGTTCTTCCATCCCTGTTCTTCCTGTTCCCTAGCAATTAGCATGGCGCTGTCACTTGGATCACAATTAGCCTGTCAGAACTTTCAGGGTCAAAACTGGTCTGGTGAGATGCACATGGTTAAACCCCTGAGGAGCAGATTCTGTGGTAGAGGACAATGCAGCAGACACCTTTAAACTTGAATGCCCCCTGTATCGTTATTCCTGAAAAAATATAAAATAACATGTAGTTCTTTCTGGCACCTCTGATTCTCTTGGTAGTATGTTCTGTACATACGTGATCTGTGTACTCCTTGTCATTATGGTGATCAGCATTACTGTCTCCATTATCGTTTCATTCAGTGGATGCTGTATATTCTGGCATTAAGCAACGTGTTTTAAAAACATTTATTTTTTACAGTAACCTTCCGAGAAGCCTTTCTTGGTGCCTTTTCTACCATCTTTCTTCCCCAGATGAAGCCAGAACTTCATTTTGAATAGCCTTGAATCATCTTGTACACTGACGTACTTCTGACTTTTGCAGTTGGATAATGAGCTTCTTAATCAGTAGGTTGTTGTCTATGTCCCTGCTAAACTACAGAGCTCAGTAGGTCTTGTTCACAGGTACTTAACATACTTAAAGCTTTATATCATTTGTTGAATGAGGGAATGAATAGAATATCATCACAATGTAATAGTTTAATGATATGGGCAATAAAAAGTGTGTGATGCAGTGATTTCTGGTTCTCAGTACCTTAATTCTATAGACAATTTTAATTTAAATAAGTGAAGAAAACTGAGCAGCAATATGAGCAATGAGGTTGAAATATGACCAATAAAATTGAAAAGTACTCAATGTTGGACAATCACAGCATAAATAATGTATGTTAAATTTGATTTGAAAATTGTCTAGAGCTGATAAATTCCAGGGATTAAAATAGTCAATCAATAGATGAATTCCCTTATCACAAGTGGTATTCATTTTTTTATTGAAAGTTTAAGAATAAAGACCTAGAACTATGTATGGCTTGTAATCAGCATGTTATTGAATAAATTAGGAACCTATGATAGTTGATGTAATGAAAATTAAATAAGATGAGATATTATAGT
>PVJX010050173.1:0-10786 GCA_004027295.1 Dolichotis patagonum | reverse complement strand
AGGGCACAGGAGTCACTGTGAAAGAAAGGGGCACATTAGAGTGTATTTGTCACAGTGTGTATAAGGAACTGATACAAAAACTGAACCCTGTAACTCTTTATGTAACATATCAAAAACATCCTTCTTCTGCACTAAAGAGCCTCCTTTTTTCTGCTAGCTGCCATGAACCAAGAGCAAGACATTTGTTAGCTTGCAAGTATAATGAAAATCTCAGACCATTTTAACATGCCTCGTTCCAGTCTAGTCTTTGTTCACAGGCTGCTGAGAGTTGTGATTTTTTTGGTCTGTTTCGCTTTGTTTTTTGTTTTGTTTTGTTTTGTTTTGTTTTAATTCTGAAGATCACTTTTCTCTTTAGTAGCAGAGAAATATGGAAAGGGGAGTTTTGAAAACCACGTAACACTTATATCCTTACTTATTACCAATGCTGAGGGTCTTTGTACTTCTAAGAACAGCTACAATTGGAAGCTGGTACTTCATGTTCTAATATTTTATTATTGTAAGGGTTCTTTAATCTCTGACTTTAATGCTTAAACCAATCCAACTTATATTACCAATTTACTTACACTGAAATTTTTTAGACCCCTAGAGTACAACCAAAATGAATATGGAAAAGGTAATATACCAGAACTCAACCATGAAATTCATGGTCAGTGACCTAAAAGAAGCACAATCACTTCTTTCTAAACTTGACAGATTCTCATGGACTTACAAAAAAATGTACAATGTATAATATCCTACTAGAATGAATAAATACCATCAGGGTGATTTCAAAATGCAGGTTGCTTTTAAAATTGTACTAAAATGCCTTATTTTTCTACAGACTACTTAGCAATATGAGTTCAAAGATCATGAGTTGAATAGCCCATAAAAGGCCTATTATGTCATTTTATATGCATCTCCTGCCAAGCACTCAAGACCATAATAAGAAATTAAATAGTTCAAAAGAAGACAAAGTTATGAAAGTTAAGTGGCGAGACAATGCAATGCTCTGGTGATAAAGAAGTTATTTCTATAGTTTATAAAGACTCGACAGCTCATTTCCACTTGCCATAAGTGTAGTCTTGTTCTTTTGCTAGATTAATACATTGTGTATTTCACCCAGATATGTCCAGTAGCCTTAATTTGGAAGTCCTCATATGTACCTCTCTAAATTTTCTGTGTAATTTTCATGCAGACTTTGAAGTTTTAGTCCATCACTACTATTGTACTACAGTGAAATAGATGCCCTCCCCATCCCCGACTTGCTGTGCTAAGTCCCTTTTACTAGGACTGGGGAAAAAGTCTTAGTTATTTCTTGAATTTTTCTTCAATCTTTGAAACTCTCCATAAGAACACATGGGCACTGCATCTTATTTTTAATAATACTTTTGCTTTTCAAAGCAGCTTTAAAATGCCAGGCTAAAGAAAAAAAATCTGCTTTTTTACTTTAATCATGCAAAACAATCGGTTTCCTAGTACCAGTTTCATCAGTTCGTATCCTTTATAGTGATCATTCCACTTTAGAATTCAATGGCTTCCCATGTTATGTTGCTAATATTTCCCAATATCTAGAGTCTAGAAGTATCCTATTAAGCAGTGGTGTGTTGATGAATATTTAACAGTCAGCTCTCCAGAATACATAAATGAAGGCAGGAAGAAAGAGGGGGTAAAAGAAAGTAAGATAAGAAGGAAGGAAGGAAAAAGAAAAACAAATAAAATGATAACACCTAGATTTATAAGATGTAAATATTCCCATCTTAACCAGTGCACAAAAAGTTGTGGCCCTGGAGACGATGTGGAATGAGTTGCTACAGTAAGTTCTTGTGTCCTAAGTGGGACCAGATTCAGCACACCACAGCACCTGCTTGATTCTAAGTCTAAATTGCTTGCAGTTTCCTACACAGATAGTATATGCTGGTTCCTGTGCTTTACTTGCTCTTTTGCTCTGGACTCTAGAACTTTGCTGCCCCTGCCTAAACCATTTTTCCTCAGGATACTCAGAATCTAGCTGGGAAATTGTTGCCCACATGACAATATCAAATACTTCTATAGTTGAGGATGACTATTTCTCTCACAGAATCCTCTACATTATATTGCAATATTCATTTAAATGCCTAGTTTCATCTAGAACTGAGCCGTTAGGAAATGCATCTACCTCTTTTTACCATTTTATTATAAATTGATAAAATGTAGCTGTATATATTTATGGATGAAAAGTACTCTCTGTGAATACAATGGAAAATTATTGTGTCAATCTAATTAACATATCTATCAATGAAATAATTATTTTTCTGGTGAGAACATTTCAGCTTTACTCTTGTAGCAATTTGAAATGTATATTGCACTATTATTGATTTTATTCACCATGCTGTGTAATAGATCTCAAAAAAAGAGAATTGTTCCTGAGTTTTGTACCATCTGATCATTAATGTTCCATTCCTCCACCACCAGCCTCTGATAACCACTATTCAATGATCTATTGTTACTACTTTATATGTTTTACATTCCATACAAAGCTATAAAATTAGATATCTGTCTTGCAGAAATTGGCTTCTTTCATTTTGTATAAGGTTTTATATTCTTTTGTGTTAAATTTTACCACTAGAATTATTACTAATTGTATTAGCTTTTTGGTTATTTATTTAAGATAGAAATATTTCATAGGTATTAATAAGGAATTATAATAAAGAGTTGATAGAGTGATGAATGAATTTTAAAATGGGAAATTGGAAAAATTATATGTGATTTACAGAAATGGAAGTAGCATCTTGCTTGATGATGTCAGCTTGTAAATTTTTCAGATGGAAAAGTATCTGGTTGGTTTTAAGAACATTTTGGTTATTTTTTCTTCCTGTTAATAACACTTATAATTATTACACATAAAAGATGAAGATAACAAAATATTAAGCCTTAAGGCATACATTTGAAATCAAAGGGAAAATATTATACCTTATGTCATTTTTCTCAGAAACAAGTTAGTCAATATTAAAGTCAAAATGTAAAACTAAGAAGCACTACTGAGTATGCTTTGATAGTAAAAGTATTACAATACAAATATTTTTACCTTTGTGTGTGTATATATATATATTTTTTTTTTCTTATATTGTAACATTGGAAATATTTCCTATCTTTAAGTTTCAATTGTGGAATAAATAGCTCATTAGAGGTTTCTCTTTGATAAATTTAGAAAATAAATTTGAAAATTAAGTTTCGCTGAATATTACATGTGCCTCTAGGATAATGTCATAATTACAGCACAAGTTTTCTCAAATCCAGTAAGAAAAAAGTTTCTCTAGCCTCTCAGAATAGATATCATCCAAGAGTACTGAAGACTGAATCATGCTTTAAGCATAATTTTTCTTTCGAAGAAATGACCACATTTTTCTGTTAAATAATTGAACATAGATGATAATATCTTTTCTATTGTGTCAAATTTCTTAAAATTCTGTCTCTGACATTCTAGTAAGTTATAAGTATGAAAAGTAAATAAGTAGCCTACGTTAAAATAGTACCAATGGCAAAATTATTGTTTATATACATCAGAAATTACTCATTAATAATGTCCAAAAGTATTAATTTATCATTTTGATTGACCCATTAAACTTATTTATATTCCTTTTTAAACTGTAAAATAATTTAGCCATTTTAATTAAGTTTCATTTCCTTTAGAAAAATTTTCAGGTTTTTTTCCTCAAAATTGTGGTTAGTATTCGGAGAGGTTAGGAATTCCTGAAGGTATCCTGGAGGCAGCTTGTTTTTTAATTCCAAATGGATTAAAATACAAAAACTTCTAAGGAACTTAAGTAAACTCTTTTCCCACATCACATCCACATCTAGAAACAGTTAGCATACACAGCTGGCATAAAATTCTATTTTGTGTAAGTTTTCTATTAATAAAATGAATGTATAATACCAATGACAATACTAATTTGTCACAGATTAAATAGCAAACTAAAACAGATATGACACTATTTAAGCAAAGGCTTCAGTAAGCAAAATTCCTTATATTTACTACTGATTATTGTTTGAAGATAAAAAGTAATAAAGTAGTATTTCAAGTTATAAGATGAATATACCTTTAGAATATTGTGGTAAGTAAAAAAAAGATATTTTATATACATGACTCCAGTTTTATAATATTTCAAATTAGGTGGACAGAATACAAAATTGACAAGTGGTTGCAGAAAGCTTTGATATGAAAGGGTGGTTGCTAATGTATATGGGATGTTCTGGGCGCCTGAATACTTTAAATGGGTGAATTGTAGTAGTTGCACAATTCTGAAAGTATTAAAATCATTGAACACTTGTGTGGCAAGAGAGCCATTATACTTGAAAAGGCCATTTTTCCCCCTGATTAATTTTTGCACAAATAAGAAAAAAGCATAATAACCCCAGGTTTGATTTATTATTTAATTTGATCCCTATCAAATTCTGTAGTGTTATTATAGGATTATCTATGTACTAATTCAACTTAAGTATTGTTTCTTTTGCTGGTAACTTTTCTGTCTGTTATTCTTCATATATTAAATGATGTTTAATGATTTCAGATTGTAACAGTGCTGTTTATTCCAAAAGGTAATGGAATATTTTTCAGAGAGCCAACATGTTGTCATTTTTAAATAACTAATATAAAATATAAAGTTAAAGAGAGACATTAATTTTATAAGAATTGTACTAATCATTAAAAGTGCAAGGTAGTGAAAAAGAGTTAGGAATTTTCTATATTTACTAAATTTACAGTAACTAAGTAATCATATACTTACATGAATTAAAATAGAATTGTGGTGGGATTCCATGGTAATCACTATTTACTAATATTTTTAATGAAGGGTAAGAAAAAATTTCTAAAAGAAATCCTTTGCTTAGAAAGAAAAAGCTTTGGAATTTTTGTACCACTTTTGATTTTTGAATGCAAAATATTAGCTAACAATTTAAAGCTAGATAACAAAACAAATTCAGCAATCTACATGGCTTATCACTGTATTTATTTCTCACATAGTCAAACAAACCAGAAGTATTCCTTCATTATAAAACTATGATCATTGGACTGTAGCTTTTGCAACACTGGCATGCAGGAAAAAGAACCGCAAAGGAGGTACATCTTAATCTCTACTCTTTTAGGTCATAAGATTAGTGACATTTTAAGTGGCTCATTGTCCAGTATTAGACACATGATCTCAATTTTACTTCAAGAGAAGCTGAGAAATTTGAGAACTGTATCAAGTCATTGCCAGTACTACCTCTACTGCAATCAAACTTACTTGAAAACTATGTGTTCTTTATAAACATGGTTGTGATCAAAGAAATCTTTTCCCTTTTGGATGCATATTCCCCTTGTGAAAAGATTCAACAGTTCTTTCTATCTAAAAAATAGAACGATGTTGTGTCTTTTAAAACAGGACTTAAAAGGTGACTTGCTTTGACCAACAGAAGAGCAGTAAAGTTTTTTGATGATTGTGAATTTATTCCACAAGGATCTATATGAGATTTTCTTGCTCTAGTAACCCCACCACTGCTATGGAACAAGCTCAGGTGAGACTCCTGGGCACTGACAGGCACTGCAGATGCCACTTGGTGCCCAGCTTGTAGGAAGATGATCACTACATGAACGAATGATGACTCTCGGTGGGTCAGCCTCAAAGGAGCTGCCAGGCTACTGCAGATGCGTGAGTTATCCCGGTCAACATCAGGTGGACTGGCCTCAGCCGTATGAAAATAAATAGAAACCAAAAGTAATAAAAAAGTTTAATTTAGTCTGAGACAAGAGGAAAAATATTCCCTCTCTCCCCCTCTTTCTTTCTTTCACTCAGTTCCTTCCTAGAAAACATTTTCATTGTAATTTCTTTCTCTGACATTTTAGGTGTATATAAATATTTAATGCTAAATAAATATGTTATCAGTGTTAAATCCCAAAAATGCTTACTTACCATAAAGACCTGGTAGCTATTTCCCATCCTAGTCCAGTTGGGCACTGAAAACTTTTAACTTCTGCTACTGGTTCCAAATTTTAAAACTTGCCCTTTGACAACAAGAGATAAAAAGTTTATTTTTCCTCTGGATAAAGACAACTAACATTACTATAAGCCAGGGAGTTTATGGCCTGTAAATGCAAATGGTTCTCTTATTCAAAGCTTCTTGTTTAAGGACAAGTTATTTTATATATATATGGTTTAGATATGGTTTAAAGAACATATGTATAATAAGGTCGTATCTGCCAGCTTTTTGAAAAGGTCAGGTTTAGTATGCATGATTTCCAAAATACACAAACTTAGGAAGGTAAAATGAACTTTAGTACATCAACTAACTTCAAAAATTAACAATTCATAATAATTCATTGGTTTTATCAATCTGAAAACTATTTCTCTCTCCATTTTTAATCAAAATAAGACATTTTAGTTCTGCCATCTGTGTGTATTGTATAATAAGCATATTATTCAAACATAGTCAACTGCTCAGTAAATTTCTAGTTGATATCATAAAAGTAGTCAAAGTGAACAATATCTGTAATGATATTGTCCTTATGTTATAAAATATTACAATGGTCTTTAATTTTCTTTCTCATTCTCTCCCTCCCTCTTTCTTTTTTTCTCTTTCTTTTTTATCTAGTTTTCAAAATATTGACAATCAGTATAACGCAATCCAAACTTGTGTGGATTATTATGAAATAAAAGAAAACATTTTCATGGTGCCTTTAGAATATGGATCACAGTGAAACCTGAATTTACATATGACTTTCCCATTTCAGTTTCCTTTACATTCTCAATTTCTTGTCCTAATTATTTTTAAAGTAAGGCAAATAATTGAAGAAAAGTGATGAAAAATAAGTTTAAAAAGAAATTTCTTACACTTAGGAAGCATATCATCTTGTTATAATATTTTATTTGTGCTGTATGGTGATGTGATGATATCATACACCTGATTATATAGCAATTCTCCCATAACATTCTATAGAGTATTATAGAATTCTGTTATAGAATATTAAAATTAAATAATATTAAAATTAAATAAGTGAAAATCAGTAAATGAAAAACGAATATAATATTTTATTTTTTATTTCTATTTTTGGAATTTTATCTTATAGAAAGGAGCATAAAAGTTTTACACATTATTGGGGTATCACGTAATGTTTGATACATGTATAAATTATATAGCATCAAAGCAGGTTTTTATGACATTTTAAATAATTTATTGCATAATGTCTATATAATTATTGTGAGATGAAGATATAATTAATATATTTTATTTCTTCACATACTATATATTTATGAGATTAAAAAGGTGGTGTCTTCAGGGCTGCAGTACACCAACAGTTTGGCTTTATTTATGATGGTAGATTGTAGTACACTTTTGCTTGGGCTAAACATGAAAGTTATTCTCAGTGCATAAGCACTCATTTCAGTTCTCATATAGGGAAATAAAATGAAAATTAAAAACTTTCTTAGAAACATTTATTTTCCAGCTTTTGATATTTAAAGAAACTGAAGCATCTCTAGGAGCAAATGAACTGGTCTGTAGCCTAAACCCTACAATTCCAAAGCTCACTATATACTTTTTTTTTAACCTCATGCTTCCTTTAATTTTTGTAAAGAAATATGATTCCATGACCATGAGTAACATAGTCTCCTACATATCACTCTGTGGCTCACATTTGTTTTTCTTTTATATGAAGATAGGGAAAAAGAAATTTTTCTCTATTCCTTCTTTCCCCACTTCTACTAGTAGTCTTACAAGTAGGAATTTGAATTTTATTCACCACAAAGTCAAAGATAATTTATACAGTGGACTCATAATACATCTTAATAATAATAGCTAAAGAAATGTCTTTTCATGTTTGTAATCTTTAGTGTATAAATTTTTAAGAAATTGTAGCAAGCAGATGAGAAGTACTTGCTTATGTCATATGAGAGAGAATGATTAACTGCATTACTACAAGATTTCCTCATTCCAGTAAGAAAGATATATTTAATTTTGTGCTCACTAATGAGATGGTAAAAAGAGGCATTATGTGGACATTGATGTGTTATCAAGATACCATGTTATATTTCATTTCTGTAAAAATTTATAGCATGTCATTTTCTTGCATGTGAGATCAGTGTCTACTGTAGAAAGAACCTGAATCTTCCATCAATACAGTTCTTCAATATGTGACTTGATTTTGATCAATAAAATATGGATGAAATGAAATTATGCTTCAAAAAAAATTCTTTCCAAAGTCAAATCACAAAAATATTTTCTCCAAATTAATGGTAGAGCCTTTAGTCTGAATTGTGGTGTGAAGAAGGTGCTGAAATAGAAACCCAGATAGCTGGGACTTACAAACAATTACGTCACTTTTTCTTCATTTACCAGAGATAGAAAGCTTGAATTGCTTGCTTCAAAACAGCTGTAGAAGCATAAAAAATAGACCTTTCTTTGATATATGGGGAAAAAATCTATCTGCAAAGATAATTGATAACAGCACTCTTTTGTAAATGAAGATTTAGTTATCCCTAAGAAAAATGACTTCTTAATAATGCAGAATTCTAAACCCTGAAATGAAAACAGCAGCAGAGATTTATGGGCTCACACATAAGAAACAATGAAACTGAGACTACTAACTATCTGACCTTTCTATTAGAAAATCATTACAGCAATTTCTTTCTTCACTATTTTTGTTCTAAATAGTTCACTCCTTAGGTGAGGTGGTATTTATTGATTTTAAACCTATTTTGGATGGCATTATCTTTCTGATTTCTTTCTTAGTGGGTTCATCTTTGGCATACAGGAAATGCTTCTGATTTTTGTGTGCAGATTTTGTATCCTGTGGTCCTTCATCTTCAGCTCTCTCTCTCTCTTCTGTAGACTCAAGAAATGAATCCTTCCTGCTCATTTATAGTATCAGAATTTAGTTTGGAGTGGCTACTAGTCTGAGGACCATTCCCAGGTTCTAAAGATCACTTTAATTTTTCATAACCATAGTCCTTTGACTCTCTTTAAAGTCAGAAATAGTATACTAATTCCATGCCAAGTTTCCTCCATCTTCAGACTATTTGCTTGAGCCACTTAAGGAAAGTTTTTCACTTTTAAAAATTCTTGTGATAGAGTCAGATTATTTGGGAAATTAAAAATAACCTTACCTTCTCAAAGTTTGTCACCTTAATTACATCTGCAAATGTTCTTCTACCATGTAAGGCAACTAGTCACACATTGAAGACATCCTATAAAGATAATATTCTGCTCCATAGCTAGTAAAATAGCACCATATCTAGTGTCTTAGTTATTTTTCACTAGTCGCTGAGACAAAATACCTGATGCCTAAAGTTGGGAAAGGAAAGGTTTATTTCTTACAGTTTTTGGAGGTTTCAGTCTATACTCAGTTGGCTCCAAGGCAGGGTGGCATGGCGGGGCCACAGTTCATGGCGGCTGGAAACAGCAAAGCGAAAACTGGCAAGAGAGAGAGACACACCTTCTTCTTGCCATTACATCACATCCTGGCTCCACCCTTAGGAGGGTGTAGCACTGACACCACCAATCCAAGCACTAGACAATGAACCAATCACAAATGCACAATGCAAATACATGAGGCCTGGGGGCCACCAACATAAACCATGACATCTAGTAAAATAGCATTCAAGAATTTGTCCATGATTTTAAAATATATTATAAAGTGAATGTAATCAAAACAGCATTGTACAGACAAAAAGATACATAAATTAATGAAACAGACAAAAAATCATTTAGATTAATCTAAGCATATATGCACAGTTGATATTTGATAAAAGTTTTACAATTATGTAATGGAGACAAAACAATCTCTTCCACAGATGGCATTGAATTAACCAGAAATGCACATGCAGAAGACTGAAATTAGATTTCTATGTCAGATATACAAAAAACAAATTCCTAATGAATTTAAAATTAAATGTAGGTAAATATTGTTGGCAAAAATCAAAAACTCACATGCTAATATTGCAGTTGCATCTTTATCTTATACAGATATATGAAAGATTTAAATCTAAGATCTAAACCTTTAAAATTTTTGGAGTCAAATAACACAGGAAATAGACAGTTGAGATTTTGTTGAACTAAAATGTCCCTGTATACCAAAGGAACTAATCCACAAAGTGAAGACACAGTCTATAGAATGGGCAAAATATTTGCAAATCCAAATCAGAGAAGGGACAAAGAATATAAAAATTGTAAGCTTATTTCTCAGTATCTGTAATTGCTTAGTTTCAGGAAACCCTGAAGATGTCAAATCTACAGAAGCTGAAGATTCATATTTAATAGCACTTTTTTCAGATACCAGCTATCTTGTATCTATGAACATCCTTTCATATATTTAAATCATATCTAGACTACTTATAATATCTAACAAATTGGAAATGCTATGTTAATAATTTTATATTACTGTTTATGGAATGAATACAAGGAAAGACAAATGATTATTCATGTTCAATAGAGGCATTTTTCGTCATTAGTTGATTACACAAATATGGATCCTACAGACAAGCGAGCCAACTGCATAAGGAGCAATACTAATTTCCCATTTCTTTTTTATTTTTGAAATTTTGCATCATTTTACCCTTATTAGGTTCGTTTTTAAAGTAAAAATACACATGCAAAATAAAAATGAAATAATAAAGTTAAAAAAATGACAAAAAAGCCTAAATACACATTTTTCAAAGTCATTCCAATGTGTGACAACTACATGAAAAATTTCAATATCAATAATAATCAGAAAATATATTTAAGTTATATTCAGCTATCACCTCACACCTGTTTGAATGAGTATTATGAAAACATGAGAAGATATCAAAGGTGGTAA
>PVJX010050172.1:0-10788 GCA_004027295.1 Dolichotis patagonum | reverse complement strand
TTAGGTTCTCTATCCCATACATTAACCATACAGCTAGTCTTCATAATTTTCTCACTAGTTGTGGGTATATGGTTTCTCCTACTAAAGCCCAAATAGTTTCCCCAGAAATCAAATATCTAGGTCTCTCTCTCACTCCTACCACTCATTCCATCACTACAGATCATAAGGTGACTCTTTGGGATCTCCAGGTGCCCACAACCAAACAGATCATATCTTTACTAGGTTTAGCTAATTTCTTCCATCTCTGGATTCTTAACTTTGCAGCTCTAGCCCAACCTCTCTACAAAGCTTCTAAAGTCTCCTTATCAGAACCTCTAGACCCCACCATGCCCATACATGCCTCCTTCCATAAATTGAAAGAGTTTCTCCTAAGGGGTCCAGCCCTTAGTCTTCCAGACCCCACCCAACCCTTCACTCTATACACTGCCTCTCAGGGTCACAATGCTGTAGGTGTACTGGGACATAAAAAGAACCTTCTTTTCAAGTGGTAGCCTACTTGTCAAAGCAGTTAGACAACACAGTAAAAGGATGGGCACCTTGTCTCTGAGGCTCTGCAGCTGCAGCACTACTGAGACAGGAAGTTTATATTAGGGCAGTAAATGTAAAAAGTTTGTATTAGGACAGTCTATTACAGTACACTCACCTCATCATCTGAGTGAGCTTATCTCACATAAGACACTCTCTGCCCTGATGACTCCTTCTCGCCTTTAACAGGTGCATCTAGTCCTCTCTTAGGACCTTTCTATCTCTATTGCAGCTAGTGGTCCTCTTAGCCTGGCAACTTTGCTTCCCAGAAGGCCCCTCTCACCATCACTGTATTGAGGTCTTACAGATGACTCCCACTTCTTTCCCTCACATCAGTAACACATCTCTCTCTCTCTTTAGACTTTGACACATGGTTCATAGATGGCAGTTCAACAAGCACTGGCAAGCAAAAGAGAGCAGGATATGTAATAATTCACCAGTCAAAAGTTATAGAGATCAATCCAGTGCCACCTGGGACATCTTCCCAGAGGCAAAGGACAAAGTCCTAAATATATACACTGATTCAAAGTATACATTTAGCATTTTACACTCCCATGCCACTATCTGGCAAGAAAAGGGTTTTAACAATTCTCCAGGAACTCCCATCATTAATGTGCCTCTTATTCTTAAACTTCTAGAAGCAGTGCAACTCCCAAAGCAAGCTGCAATTATTCATTGTAGGGTACACCAGAAATCTGCAGATCCCATTGCTCAAGGCAATGCCTTTGCAGATACACAAGGCAAGTTAACTGCATGAAGTCCATGTCCTCCTCATCTTCTCCCGTTAGTCCCAAACACTCTACCTCAACCTAATTATTCACCAAAGCAACTACAATCACTTCATAGACCAGGTTATATACAAAACACTCAGGAGTGGATTTTCCAGGGATTGAAACTTGTTCTCTCACATCAACAGGCCTTAGACATCATCACTGACTAGCACAACAGTTTCCATGTAGGATCACAGGCCCTATACAGACTCTTAGCCCCGGTAGTTACACATCCTTCTCTGAGGGCTATCATTCTTCAGATTACTCACACCTGTCATCTCTATGCTATGACCTGTCCTCAGGGACACATGACACTCCCTTCCTATCCCACTCATCAATTTTGTGGACACACCCTTGGTCAGGACTGGCAGGTAGATTTTACACATATGCCCCACCAAAAAACTCTCAAATATCTGCTCACCTTTGCTTATACTTTTTCAGGATGGATAGAAACATTTCCCACAACTGGGGAGACTGCTGATGTAGTTACTAAAGTTCTGTTACAAGAAATCTTCCCAAGGTTTGGTCTACCTTAGAGTGTTCAGTCAGATAACGAATGGTCCAGCCTTTATTTCTCAAATCACACAATAGGTATCCTCAAGCTTACACATCACCTGATGCCTACACATTCCATACCATACACAATCCTCAGGAAAAGTAGAAAAGACAAATGGGTCTCATAAAAATATACCCCACAAAACTCATATTAGAACTACACCAACCTTGGCCTCAACTTCTGCCCCTAGCTTTAGCCAAGCTCAAGGTGCTTTCCTGGAGCCCTACATTTTTAAGCCTTTTTAAACTCATGTATGGCCGACTGCTCCTACTCCACAATCTTCCTATTCCCCAAAGTCTCCCTCCTCTTGCTGACTACATCCCAATCCTCTCCTTCCTCCAACACTTGTTACAAAAACATGCTGATTTCTGCCCTCCCCAACCCTCTGATGGGACCAACCAGATCCTCCCATATCCCCAGGAGATCTAATTTATCTCAAATCTTCTAAATCCACAGGACTACAACCAAAGTGGAGTGGCCCCTATCTGGTCTTCCTGGTAACCCCAACAGCAGTCCAAGTCGCTGGGCTGCCCTCCTGGTTCCACATCACTCAAGCTAAGCAGTACCCTCCTAACCCTGAATATAAACATCCTGTGTGGTCATCTCATCTTTTTTTTCCCTACCTATCTCCATCTTGCCAAGGCCCCACAGCCACAATTTTCAGGCTAAGTCATGTTTTGTTAACCTACTTGGTTCCTGATCCCTTACTTTCTATTTTTTTTTTTTTACAGTAGGACTCTTGACAGTCTTTCCTAAAGACTCCCATATCATACATAAAATTGTCTTCATGTTGTTCTACATAACAACTATCTTAGTTCTTTCTACCCTCAGCTGTTTAGTTAAATATGAGATCCCTGTGAATCTGTATTCTCACTTCTCTTATAGTGACACAGCCACTGCCCTCCCCACCCCTACTCTATAATTTCCCAACCATGATTCAACTGTCAGGCCTTATATTTCTCATGCTTCTTATTCTTTCCAGCTCAACTCCTGGACTAAAGATAACCCCTACCTACCTAAATTTTTAATGTTTACCCTTTTAGATGGGAGAATAATAACCTCTCATAACTTTACTCCTCCTAACCCCACACTTATATTTCAGATTCTGCCTCACTATGGCCCTGATGGAATGACATATTTAGATCAAGGACACCTTTCCTTCTACCTCTCCTGGGTCCTTAATATGATAGTGGCCTGCCTCCTCATAGCACATTGTCTCTTCTTTTCTCTAATCTAGGATGTGAGCATTCACCATTGATAAAGTTGTCCTGGTTGAAACACCCGGTACCTGCTTCTACATAGGCATCAACCGTCATCCTGTCAACCTTCCTGAACCCCAATATGGTGCCCTTTTCAGCAAGAAGCAGTACGAGAGAGACTTTGCCCTTTTCCTAATAATAAAAAGACAGGAATGAAAAAGTTTTGCCCTAGAATAAATTATAGGACATTATGACTGCCAGAATCTATGACAGAAGTATCTGTTGTAAAGTAATGCTCCACTTATAGATTTTAAGGCCAGTTACTTGAACTTAGCCTCATTTGCAAACTATTCTTTAAAAGACATTCAATGAGTTAAAGTGCCTAGAACCAGTAAAACTTGCCACATATAGTGCTGAGTGTTCAAACGTAGGACCACTAAAAGCCACTCTTATTATCCAAAGTCACATGTTCTACAGTACAAAGCAGCTTAGGTGGACAGTCAGGACCCTCAGACTTAATTTTGGCCAGTACTGTCTGACACAAGACAGTGTTTGGTGAGGAAGGTAATGGTGTCGGCCAGAATGAAGACCATGAAGTGTCTCCTTCAGAGGACCCTTTGTGTGCTCGTGCTAGAGAGCAGGGTATAGGGAAGAAGTTAGTGAGTTACACACCTTGTTACTTGGTTAACAAAGCTGACACTTGGAAATGCTAAGCAGTTGTAGGCTGACAGGGCCCATAGTTTTCAGATCACTCTAGATCCCTGTAATAATCCCAGAACACATTGGAGTCACAATTTTTTTCCCTCCATCTGAGAGTTTCTGTTTGAGATCCATAAATACTCCTTTAGTTGCACAACCACTTTCCTTTCCAATTAGATAGTTTCCAAAACATGCTTGGGCTGAATGATGATTTACTTTGTGCTATAAGAGTCCTGGCTGCTTGCTGTCTGCTCTCTGGCATTGGGGCTGTTATTTAGATGAAATAGTTTTTGGTCCACTCTCTCAGTATCCCTTTCTACCTGTATGGCAGGGCTTGATTTTCTGTCCTTGACTTCCTTTTTTTCACTCAAGCCTATTTGCTTTCTAGCAAAAACTATCAACACTGGATGCGCCTTCTGCAGCTCCCTCCTATCATCTTAGAACTCACTAACAGATAATGTTGACCTTTTCTGTTGAAGTCATTAGATAACTTCCCTCAGTAATCTTATTATGCATAGGCAATTAACTTTTCACTACACTATTCCCTTTGAGTACTATTCCCTTCCTGTCAATCTGATCATTACATCCCATAATTTTACTTGTTCATAATCTATCTATTTAACATAGCAGTGACTATCACTGAAGCCCACTGAAACTTTTAAAGAGATAATTTCCAAAACAGTCACATTTTAAAAACAACAATATTAGAAACCCTTGCCAAGATGCCAGTTATTCGAGACCCTTGCAGTGTGTTATAATCTCCTGCTTGGGTTATGGCACACAATGGGAAAGGAAAGAAAGCATAAGATACAAAGCAACGAAGTGCGTAGTAGAGATCTGGAGCCACCAGTAGCTCTCTAGGAACAAAAGGCCCCAGGCCTCTTGGAATCTCCGGCTAGACACCATTTTATTAGCCAGTGCAGGGGAAAGGGTAGGGTGCTTTCCCTGGAACAATATAGGAGCACTGGTACAATGAGCAAATTTAACAACATAAAAGAAGCAAACCAAAATCCATCCCCACACTGGGTGCTAATCTCATTGACCAAGAGGAAATAGGATTTCCACATTTCAAACCTGCCCCACCAAGCAGGAGGGTAAGGAGAGCCTAGGACAGATACCCTGTCATTTTACAATTGGTGGTCCCCAACACAACAACAAAAGAGCTCCCATTCTTACCCTGAATATGCAGCAAAGAATTGGATATAAATGCTGACTGAATGGCTCAAGGGGTGGGCCAACTACTCCTTTTCAAATGCTTATTGAAGGTAGAGTTATTTTGGTACTCAAATACAAAGAAAATTCAGATAAAAGTATGCACAGAATCTACCTGGAGTCAGGTCAGATCTTTGGAGAATACTCTACTTTTTAGCCCATCAGAAAATAAAGCATGCATGTGTCAATTTAGGATGGTAAACTGTTGCAAGCAGCTGAGTTAGTTAGAAATATTATAGGCAGTGAGACAGGGCTGGGTCCCCAAAGCAACCACTGCAAAAGCCCAGATACCTTGCAACTGTGGGGGACACAAACACCTCCTGTTGTGGGCCAGGTCTCAGGACAAAAGACCAAACAAATGCACCCATATCCTGAGGATTGGTATTCTAAATAGTTCCCTATCGCCCTGAGGAAGCCAGGAGTCACCATTGCAACTCCCTAAGGGGAAGAGTCACTCCTCTCTAAGAATGCACGCTTTCTACTGACTGGCCTCCCCATTTGTCCCTAATTTAATAAATTTTACCTGAACTATTAATCTTATTGGCTAACTATAGTTGTGTCCCACCTATGCCCATCAGTATTTCCCACCTTAAATCCATATAGCCCCATGATTTTACTCTATAAAAGTCCCTAGAAAAGAAAAAGTCCTTGGCAACCTGCTTGGGACCCCTTCTGTCCCTCAGACATTTCTTTCTCTCAATAAATATATTCCACTCTTAGCCTCTGTTGCTCCTAAAATTCATTCTTCCATGTTAGAGAACACGAAATCGTGGACATAGTAGGTTGGGAATTTCATTCCCCTATATCAAAACTACTTGAATTAAACAAGACATACAAATCATTTCTCAGACTTTTGGCTAAAATCAAGTGTAATATCTGTTCTTATCAGTTTAACAAGACATACATCAGTATTCATGGAAAATAGCAAAGACCATTTTTAGTGCAACCACTAAACTTTTTGCTATTTTTTCTTTAGACAGATGTTAATAAGACATAAAAACTTAGCCATTCAATGCTTTCTATCCATTTTTCCTCTTTAAGGATGATCCAGAACAAGGTGTGAGGGCTCACCTGTCACTTTGCCTTCTGTCATACTCATCCCAAAATTCAGTAAACCTGGACCATCCCAGAACTCATTAAAAAGGTTTACATTTTTTTCTTTTTGCCTATAAATTTCCATCAAGTATAAAGATTTCTACTTGGTAAAAAGGGCCAGTAGTCTCATTCTAATCTAATTTTGCTGAAAACAAAGAAACATTTCCCTATAGATAAGTAGTTTTCATTTTTTTTTAATGAATGGCTTTAAGCATATATTTTCATCCTGTTCAAAGTCTAGGACTAAAGGAATTGATTAAATGAACTAATCCATTAATCCTGTTACCATATCAGCCTTCGTTCTGAAATTGAGCATCTGCTTTATGACAGAAAGTACGCAAGGCACTGTGAGTACTAGTAAAGTATGACCCCACTCCCTGTTCCTAAACTAGGGAAGAATCACTGGTGTAATAAAAATATTCAAAAATGAATTCCCACAGTTCCCTCCACATTGTTTTACTTCTAAAACTCCTCAATCATCTCACCCAGTTTGCCCCATCAGAAATCTAGAAAGCGTCAGTGATAATGATATAGGGGAAAGAAACTCCCAACCTACTAGATGTCAGGTACGAGTTCTTGTTCTTTAAAATCAAAGAATGAATTTTAGGAAAAATGGAGGTTAAGAGCAGAATGTATTCACTGAGAGAAAGAAAGCTTCTGTCCAAGAAAGAGACACAGGGGGTCCTGAGTGAGTTGCCTAAGACTGTCTTTTCTAGAGACTGATAAGAGTATACCCATGAAGCGAGGTAGAACTAAGGTGGGGAAAACATAGGAACACACAAGGTGGGCATAAGGTGGGACACAACTATGGCCAACTAAGAAGATTAATTGCTCAGGTAAAATTGATTAAATTGGGGACGGATGGGGAAGTGCAGTCACATAGCAAGCCAGTAATGCATAAAGAGCAGCAGCTCTTTCTGTAGGGGGTTGGGATGGTGACTCCTGGCTTCCTGGGGTGATACAGACTTATTTAGAATATTACTCCCTGATATTTATCCTTAGAAAGTATGTGAGTGCATTTGTTTTATCTTTTGTCTTGCGGTCTGGCCCATAGAAGGAGTGTCTGTCTCCCCCAGAGTTGCAAGGTATCTGATCTGCCCTGGCTTCAAGGGCCCTGCCCTGTCTGACAGCCTATAATATTTCTATCTAACTCAGTTGCCTGTAATAATTTTTCTCTTCATTCTTCAGTAGACCACCTAAGTTTTTCAGATCAGCCTTATTAATATTAATACCCCTGTGGTATGGTTTAGGTGTACTTTGAATGTCCCCCAAGAGCACATTTTGACTAAAGACTTGGTCCCCTGGATGGTAATACTGGGAAGTGTTGGAAACTTCCAAAGTGAAACCTAGTGAGTGGTCCTTGGTTACTGGTGCTGTGCTCTCATGTAACCCCCTGAACAGCCTCAAGAGGGTTGGTATAAAGGGAGTGAGCCTGTCCCTACTGTCCTCTGCCTTGGTGTCACTGTGAGTACTTCCTCCTACACGCTCCTGCCATGATGTGCACCATCCACTACCCTCACCAAAGACTTACCAAATGGAGCCACCTGATCTTGGACTTTGAATCTAGTGATAAGAATGCTGACTAATGCTTTCCGTCTTTTCCACTTTCTGTCCCACTACCTTGGTTTGGATCTTTGTTGTTTCCTACCTAAATTTCTGCAAGTTTCCCTATCAGTCTACTGGTTTCACTCCCTTGTAGCTCACCCTGAGCACAGGAATGATGTAAGCCCCAACTTTCTTTAAGACCCACTTAAAAGTCTTTCAGTGTTTGCATAATCTTCCGTGTAGTCAAGCAACTTGGGTTAACATGAAAGACCTTTTTTCATCCAGCCACTTTCAACTTCTCACCTCATTCCTCCCCATTATGACTTCATGTCCTTTGCCCCAGCCATACGGACTTCTCTGCAGAGGTTAAGGATATATTCCATGGGTAGACATTCTGAGTGTGACTCCCAGATACACTTCTTACTAGACAGGTGGCCCATAATATTATACACTGCAACTTTTTGAAAAGCTGCCTGGCCCTGGAGCTGTGAACCATGACTGAACCAAGTGTAAAATTGAGCAGTTTCACTTCTGGCTGCTTCAGTTTTCTCATCTAGGAAATGGAATCATAGCTGTCCCTCGCTCACAGTGGTTTCTGTGAGGATTCCATGAGTTAGCACAGAGAAAGTGTTTCAGTTGAAGTGTTAATTTGCTGCTATCCTTTCTCTGAATTCATCCATCCACAGAGTAGACTGAGTCTGCTGTTTCTCTAAATGAGGTGCTCTACATAGTTCCCCCAGAACATTTTAGCACTTTGCTTTAAAGTTATTCTGCAATATTTGCCTTGAAAATTTTCAAACATGCAGAAAAGTTGAAAGAAGGATGAAGTGCAAACCGTGTAAATTTGGCAAGTCACGGATGCTTAGCCAGTTCATGTCTGCTCGCTTGTTCAGACGCTTGTACTCTCTCTTTACGTGTGCACATACAACAGACATGCTAATACACTTCTGTCTTTCTCTTGACAGTTTGTCTCTCCCTCTTCCTAATTTTACAAGGTCCTCAGCCAGAAAACCTAGGAAAGCAGATAGAAAAGGAATATTTTCTCTCTCTCTCTGTCTGTCTTTCTCTCTCTATATATAAATGTATAGGTAAATAGTTCTATATAGGTGTTTCTACATGTAGCTATATATACATATATATATATATACACACATATACATTTTAATGGAATCATTTGAATGTAAGTTACAGATATCAAGATGTATCACCTCATTTTCCTCTTTAAAAGACATTCACAAGTGTAGATATTTTTAGCTGTAGCTAATCCCCCTTTTAAATAATTTAATTCCATTATGCCTATTTAAAGTTGAAGAAAATAATAAACAAAATGTAATAGTGACATCTCAATAAGAATAATCATATAGCATCTCTTCTAGACACAAAGAGATTTTTCCTCAGTCATGACAATTTTCAACAGGATTAACTTCCTTAAAACGGTCGGGGCTTTAGCTCAGTGACGTAAATACCTGCCTGGCAAGCGCAAAGTCATGAGTTCGATCCACATACCAAAAAAAGAAAAAGAAAAAGAAAAAGAAAAAAGTTTCTTAAAGAAGCCAGCATCCGGGCCGGGGATTTAGCTCAGTGGCTTAAGCGCCTGCCTGGCAAGCGTGAGGTCGTGAGTTCGATCCCCGGTACCAAAAAAAAAAAAAAAAAAAGAAGCCAGCATCCAAACTGGTAAATGGCTTATAATAATTCTATGGTAAACATATTTGTAGTTTGGTTGGACATTCACTCAGGTACTATAAAAACAAAAATGTTTGGCTTTCCTTAATATTTACTCTCTGTTCTTTTCTAGTTAGTAAATTATTTTCTGAGGAATCTTGTGCCCTCTAAGTAGAGTTCAACTCTTGGTAGAAGCTGTGTTGTACCATCTGAGGTACATTAAGTGACTGGCACCCATCTTTCACACCTTAATAAAATACAGCACACAATTCGATTCAAGTCAGAAAAGAAAAGCAACACCCTTACCCCCTGTTATTCTACAGCACTGAAGAAGAGCACATTCTTTAGATAGAGAACTTCTCAAGGGTCCTGACAGAGGTGTACGTTTTATACTCATGTCTGTTAAGCAACTGAAAGTGCAGACAGTATCCTGGTCCTCATAGTTTGTAAACACAGAAAAACAGAACCCTTAATATTCAGGGTCTTCAGCCCAGAATGTGATATATCTAAATGAGCCAGTGAACTGCATCACAGAATAATTTATTTTACGGTTATGACAGAGATCAGACTATGTGTCTGTAAAAGGTGCCACTTTGGCATACAAACTATTTTATGCTGAAGATCTTGAAATCCTTTATTACCTTAAAAGCACAACCTCCCCAAAACATTCAGTTATCATAAATACCCCCCCCCAAAGTAACTGTAATGTTCCCTTCTAGAAGTCTACATCTGTTGTATCCCTTATCTATTCCTTTTAAGGACCTTGTCTCTCCAAAACCATTTACTATTCCACAAATGCTCTTTCTCCTCTTCCCTTTTCCCTACTAAGTTAAGTATGTACATCTCAAATTCTAATCACCCTTTTGAATCACTCATTTCTAAGTACTCCTATGTGTATGGGTGATGCACATGGTAACACACTTTTATTCACTTTTTTTTTGTCAATCTTTTTGTCACCCTCATTTTATAGGGTCTCAGCTGAGAAAACCTAAGATGCACAAGGAAAGAGGATTATTTTTCTCCTCTTAGCTGTGTGGATCCACAGCGATCATCTCGGAATGCATCACTGTAGAACAAGAGTAAGAAACAGCAAACCAAGGAGTTAGACCTAAACTCAAACCCAAAGCTTTTAATTCTAGGTCACTGCTACTGCATAATTCCTTTTGGTAACTACCAGGAACTATTACTTCATGCTAGCAGCATCAGAAGTAATAACCAGAAGCCACCTAAATGTTTCAGAAAATAAAAACCTCATGGAGTCAGTCACTTGACTTGTTCCACTTGCAGTTGTTTTACCTAAGAAGCAAAGAGCAGTAGCCATCTGGAGTAACACATGTTGTGTATTTAACTGGGATGAATGGTACAAACCAACCAGAGGAATTTGTTTGGGTTGGTTCAGATTTTCTTTGCTTTTTAAAAATATGACATTGTAAATTCTAGATTTTTGTGTGGGTAAAATAGGCAATGTAGCATTTTGTGAAATTTCACTTTCACAATGAATTGGAATAGGGCAAAAATCAATTAT
>PVJX010050171.1:0-10775 GCA_004027295.1 Dolichotis patagonum | reverse complement strand
TTAATAAATTCAGGACATCAAGATGGTCATTACAGCACAACTAGACAAGAGAAAGGGATTTCAGCAATAATGACAGAGTAAATGTATTTGGTGTGAAGGGAAATATTTTGAAGGGCCTTGATGACAATGTGTCTTTGACTATGATTTTCTAAAATGTAAACCTTAGTTGTATTTCTCAGTCATATCTCATGTTAACCAACACATTTTTCCATCACAAAAGTTGCTTTCATTAATGTCATCTGACAACACAACATATATTCTTTGAATATCATTAAATGAGAAGAATTGGAAATTTCCTAACTTATAAAATTTTTTACAGAATACAGAAAAATATGTTTTCAAATTTCTGACATGTATGTGCAGATGGATATAGCAACAGTAAAAAATGACTATTAATTCCATCTCTGATCATATTACCAGACCAGAAGCCAAGAGGGTTTAGGGTTGGCCAGGCTTGTTATTTTATAATGTTCACACAAGAACTAACACATTGAAGCATGAAAACTACCCTTATCCTTGTCAAGGGCATGGCACCAGTGACCTAAAACCTTTCCAGTAAACTGCACATTCTAAAGGTTCCACTGTTTCCCGCACATGAACCCTGGGAAACCAGCCCACATTTACACCATAGCAGCCTAATTTGCACAATCCCCATGCTGTTCTTTGACTGTTCAACATTCCTATATTTTGGGTTTTCCATCAACCTGTGTTCTCTTTGCTGAGCAAATGTAAGTGTGAATTATAGGAAGAAGACAAATTGTATTAAACTATACTATATGGAAGGCATCACTAACAGACTATTCTTTACCCCAGTTCAGTCACCTCTTCCTAGCTCACTGTGTTTTACACTTCAGTATGTCTTGTCCAGTAGTCACCCTGGCTTTCCTTCCTGGAATGTTCCCTCACTGTATTAAGATATCTGTTCTCTTGTCACCTTAGCACTTACCATTGCTCACAGCATTATTACTCTGCTTTACAACTTTCTTCACATTATGTCCACTTGATATATATTTATTTACTTAGAGCTTGGCCTACTGTTATGGTTTATAGCTGGAACATCCCTCATAAATCTCATGTATTTAAAGAATGGGCTTTGGAAGGCTATTGGATCATGAAGACTCTAACTTGATCAATGGATTGGTCTACTGTTGAGATCATGATTTAGTGGCATACTGATAGAAACAGCAAGTGAGACCTACTTGAAGATTGTATAAACTGGCATTATTTTTAAATTTATCATAAATTTTAAAATTTATATTCATTTCATCTTGTGATCTTGCAAACTTGTTTATATTTTATTTAAATGTTTTTGGTGTTCAACACCAGTACTCTCCTACCATGATGTAGACTGAGTTTGCATTTAGTGTTTCTCTTGTTTGGTTGAATATGCCTTCAGCTAATGCTTATCATTAGGGGCCCAAGAGGAACGGTCCTTGTCTTTCCGATATTCATCTTTTGCCACTAACAACTTTTCCACTTTGGGGATTTTTAAAGGGCTAAACCAGTATTTCCTCATGTCCTGCAAAAGCTGCCAGCTTTCATTGCCTTCTTAGGAAGCTTAGGAGTTTTTGTTGTTCTTTTAACCCAACCATGTGATGTCAACTAGAAATTCAAGGAGGTCCTATTCAGGGCACATCACTGCTTCTCCTTCCCACACATCCTCCCTGCTCATCATCAGGCAGTTTGGGGAAAGAGCATTTCTGAGGGCAGATTTAATCACCTCACTCCTTTGCTTCAGATACCTAGTCAAATCCTCTCCTGCGGAAGGTTACTCAAACGCCTGAGAAACTCCTGTGTCATCTGATCTAGGCCACACTCAACGTATACCTCAGTGAGGGATTTACTCACTTTATTTTATTCCTGGCCCTGTGAAAATAAAGAGAGAAGACTTTTTGTGCTTAACATGGTTTATTTATGGTCCAAAATGAAAATCATCATTTATTTTCCTGCTTTTATTTAGCACTGAAAGTTTGAATAAAAAACATCATCTCAGAGCAAGTAAACATGGCGATAGTGACTGAACATAGGAACATACAATATAAATAAAATTAGGACAATTATCTATGAAATAGCGTCTTTGTGTATCAAGGGAAGTAGCATCCTAGGCAAAACCATCTTCAGTCAGGCCAATAAACACCTTGGAAATTTTTTCTAGTGATTTTTGGCTAGGAGTATTAGCTTCTCAGATGTTAGCAAACATGAGAACGATCGAAGCCAACCAAAAATATCACTTACTGGCAGTGTCTGCGACTGTCTCAGAAACTCTTTGCTCATTCATGACTATTCAACTATGTTGACAGCCAGGTCAAATATTTTTGTAGCTCTTAAATCAAATGAAGAACATCTTTTTATAGTTTATTCTTAATTCTCCTCTGGATTTACTTATTGCAGTCTTACGAGTTCTTATGACATTTGTATATAGAATAACTGTTAAAACCTAAGTTTACTTTTCTGAAAGCATATTACTATATCTAATGAGGTCAGCCTTTCTGATCTATGTTAAGGCTTCTTCAAATTACATTTAACTAACCAGGAATATAAGGTCATAAATTCCTTTACAGCAAAGAATAAATGTATTTATTTCTACAAATTAGTTGGGATAAAAGGATAAGTGTGCAGTATCTTGAGATATTTGCTGCAGATTTCTAAAAATATGTACAGAAATTCCCTTTCTAACCTCTTGTTTTATAAATGCAAAGAAACTTGTTTAATTGTGACTATGATGAAGTCTCAAAGTTTGAGCAAAAATTATGAATAATTTCTCTTTTGAATTATGATAAATCAAAATATTATTTAATTTCTGCTAGTCATTTGAACTAGTCATTTGAACCAGTTGTTAGTAGTTAGCTCAATGCTTCTATCTATAATTAATCTAAACTTTTCATATGTAGTAAAATAGCATGACTGGTTTTGTATAAACACCTCAGGTTTTCCTATTTTAAAGTACTTATATTTAAAAATTACTAGTCAGTTTAAACTAATAGATAAATCAACTTACCACTAATTTCACATGCATGTTTCTATTTTTCAAAAGTGATTAGCCTTTGTAGCTGGGTAATGAAATCAGTCATAGGATGATAAATGTCTCTTTTTCATAGCAGAGATGGATAAACCAATAAAAATTAGGTGTAAGAGTATTAGAAATTGGATTATTGCCTAAAAATATAAATAAATTGTTTTTCAGATGAAAAACTTTAATAATACTTTCCCTAGCACTATAGTAAAAGGGTTGTCCCCCAGAGATTCATAATTCTATTGCTTTTAATAGGAGAGATAGCTTTTATTCCACAGATCAAATGCTATTTGAAACTTAGCAATTTTGGCTGTGGGAAGAGAAACAATTGTGCTTTTTCTCTTTTCTCAGTATAACTCTTTGCAATATACTCTTTTTTCAAGTTTTCTTCAATCTCTTTGTTTTGGAGAATCTCAAGACTGACTTGATTCTCCTTTTAATTGTCTTCACTGTGTTGGTTATTTCAGTCAGGTTTGAGGTTGGATACTCCATTCCTATGTTATTGCTTCCACACTCTTATCTCTAGTTCTGACTTTCTCTCAAATTCGTCTCACCTAACTATCTGACTCAGCCGCTCCACTTGGATGATGAATAGCATGCCAAACTCAGCATGTCCAAACTGAGTTACTCTTCTTCCCAACCCAGTGTTTGCACAACTTTTTCCATCTGTTAGATATTCCCCTAAGGAGACTGATTGGTTAACTTTACCTCCTACAGTCTTTCTTCAAATGTTACTGTCTTCATAAACTCTAAACCAACTGCTTTATTTAACACTGCAACTTGCCCCCCCGACCTTAGATACCATAATCTTTCTTACAGTGCTCTACCTTTTTTACTCACAACCCTTGAAACCTACTATTAATTTCCCTATTTATTTTATATACATCCACTGCAATGTAAATTCCTGATCAGCACCACTTTTCTTCCTCTGGATGATGAATATTTCAAGCACACAAACCACCACTTGGCACACAGTAGTTGTTCAATAATTATTTATTGAATGAATGGTTGGTAATAAACAAACATGCCCCTGAGTTCTCAGTACTTGAAATTTCAAATATAAATTTATAACATGGAAAATCTGTCTGTTCTAGTACACCATTTTCTTTTGTTGCCTACATACCTCTTTGTGCATTTAATTACTTCACCCTTCTCCCTTTTTCTCCTCCATGTCAAGTTCCCAATGCTCTCTTCCTATGCTTTAGCTTCCACTCAATCAACCTTATCCTAAAAACCAAAAGGGATGAGACAGGGATGAAACACAGGGATGAGAAGACCTATCTGAGTCTCTGTTCCACTGCAGGAATGTCAGAAGTTATCCTTCAGATGTTAACAGAGGTCAACTAACCTAACTCACAATCTTGCCCAAATTGAAATATATTGTGTAGTGAAGACATTAAAAAACTCAAAATAAAGCAGGTACATGTGTATACTACACATTTTTTTATCAAGGAATTAAAGATTATGCGTTCGATGTATATCTTAACAAGTGTTAAGAGTCCTTGAAAAGGCACTCAAATATATAATCTAGTATGTTTAATTTTACAGTGTTAAACTACTCAACTGAATAAGAATTAAACAGCCATAGATCCTGTTAGTTAATGGATACCAGACTTTGCCAATTTTTTCAAATAAAAACATCAACATACAGCATGCTAGATCTAAGGCAGCTACTAAATAAAATCTCAAAACATGTCCCATTTCTTTGTCTTTTCTAGCACATAAATGACAATTGCTGTGGTCCTGTCTCATACCCTTCAGTATGGCTTCATTTTTCAAAGGGTTTAATATGCAGGGGGAAATCAAATGTAATAATTAAAAATGCATATTAACCCTATTTAAAAGTTTGTCAACATATTTTTTCATTGAACAAAAAAGAATTAGTTTCTTATACACATTTTAATGGAAATCTAAGACTGGTTGCTATACACAAGAATCTTTAATTACAATTTTGAAAATGCTATTGCCTTATTAAAGAACGCACTTAAGCATATACATTTAAAATGTGCAAAAATCATGGTTTCTCTCACAGATGATTAAGACTCCATGTTTCTAGTTGGAGTGATTTGTAAGCATGCTATTTTTAAAAAGAAAAATAATGAAGAATATTAGTTGAAGAAATCATTTTTCCAAACTATACATAATGTTGAGCACATTAGATGTGTACTATTAAAGATTAGCCAGGTTGATCCAAAATTTGGATCAATCTTTGTGTATTTGAATAGAAAATAGGCTACACTCACTCTCATGGATTGTATCAAAAGCTATATTGCCATGCAGCACTCTTCTTGCCCAAATCCAGTAATAAGAAATGGGTTCACCTTCAGTTAAATGTGAGAGTAAATCTAAAAAACGATAGGCAAAAATAGATGGAAGACCCATATAACAATGAGTAAATTTTTGAAATGGTTATAGGTAAATTAAGCATTTTTCATATTTGTGAAATACTTTTATGTAGGTATCACAAATTGCACCTTTTTCTGATGTCAGGAAAATACTAGAGAACTTAAATAAACAAAGTCCTTAAAGTAGGATTATATCACATGCTTTCAAAAATATACATTCAGGCAAACATTGTGAGACAACTGTGAGAGATTTGGCAAATCTCTCTTAGGCAAAGCTCTAAGTGCAGGGAAGGTCTTTCTCAGGAGTTTGTCTCTTTTCTTTCTACAAGTTAAAAAAAGGAAAATTCTATTCATTGGCACATACCTAATAGTTTATATTAATAGCCTTAAGTCACAGTGCCAGCTATGCTACAAGCATTATGTAAATACATAAAAATTGAGCAGTGCTGTCTTAATGATCAATAAATCACAGAAAAATTAGACAGTTCCCACAAACAATAATGTCAGTATAACACACAAGGCCTTAGGGAAAACAATGAAACGGTCCTAAAAGGGAATTTTATAGCTGTGAATGCCCACACTAGGAAAAGCAGAGTAAGTCCAAATAAATAAAGAAATAATGCACTTCAAACCCAAGAAAAACAAGAACAACTCAGATCCAAAGCTAGTACAAGAAAGAAAATTATAAAGACCAAGGTAGAAGTTTATGAAATTGAGATAAAGAAAATAATACAAAGAATCAATGAATTGAAGAACCAGTTCTTTGAAAAAAAAATAAGCAAAATGGACAAACTCTAAACAGGTATTACCAAAAAAGGAAACAAAATACACCAATCACTGTAATTAGAAACAAAAAAGGCAAAATTATAACAGACACCACTGAAATCCAAAAGATTATGAGTAACTGCTTGGAAAACCTCTGCTCCAATAAATTGGAGACTCTTAAAGAAATGGATAGATTTCTAGATACATACAAATTACCAAAACTGAACCCAGAAGACATAAAACCCCTGAATAACCCAGTAACAGGCAATAAAATTGAAATAGTAATTTTTAAAAATCTGCCAACTGAGAAACACCCAGGTCCCACTTGACTCACCACTGACATCTACAAGAACTTAAGGGAAGATCTAATGTCAACACTCCTCAAACTCTTTAAAGGAACTGAAAGGGAAAATGCTATGGATTAAAAACTGGTGGTCAACTTAACACCAGCAGAATTAAATCACCATGGTGCTGCGTGTAGATGTTCTACAAGGAAAGTTGCCAGCATAAATAGAGATGTGGAGAAGGAGAAGGGAGGTGTTGAGGCATTGTGGCATTGAGGCATTGTGGCATTGTGGCATTGTGGGTTCTCCTACATGTTGCTGTTTGAGCCGTTAGGTTTTCCTGGAGAAGCTCTGGTCCTTACATCGAGCATTGCTTCCTGGCTCCGGAGGGGAAGATGTGCGTTGCTTGGTCTCCAGGATGAACTCATCATGCTGGCTTCCTGGCATGTACTCAACTGTGCTTATCATTGGAGGAGCTCAGGCCTTCGTGTCACTGAGGATGGCTGTGGTGCTTTTCAGGACAGCCCTAGTCTTTGTATTGAGGATGACTTCTCAGCTTCAGTGTAGAACCCTTAACCTACAAGCACAGCTCCTTCACTCCATTGGCATAGACTTTCTAGCTTCCACCGCTGACCTTTGGACCTTCCCAGCACAGATCCATAAAAAAGACTGACGTGAGTCCTTCTTGTGGGCTCTAGACCTCCAGCTGGACGTGTGGGTGGCATTGCCACAAGCTCTGGGTCTTCATCTGGACTCATGTAGGACATTGCTGTGGGATTCAGGACGTTGGTTGAATATTCTATGTCTTTAGTGTTGTAGGTAGATTTGCCACAGTTTCTTGTGTTAACTCTGGGTGACCATCATAAAATAATATTATAAATTCCATGTCTTGTTTTTAATTGTTCTCCCCGAACCCTGACTACAACAGAAGACAGAAGACCTTAAAAATTCCTGTAGAGACTCCTAGAATGAATAAATGAATTCAGCAAGGTACCAGAATGAAAAATAAACATGAAGTAACAGTAGCATTCCTGTATGCCAGTAATGAACTTACTGAGAGAGAAATTAGGAAACAAAATGATTCACAAAAGCATCTCCCCAAAAATCAAATATGCAGAAATTACCTAAGAAAGTGTAAACTCCTACCATGAAAACTACAGTACTCTGAAAAAGGAGATCGAAGACAACCTCAGAAAACAAAAGGATACCCCTATTCCTGGATAAGTGAAAATATTATTGTCCAAACAGTCATAGTTCCAAAACTAATACACAGATTTAATTTAATCTCAGTCAAAATACCAACAGCACTTCTTCCAGAACTAGATAAAACAATCCAAAAAATTCCTGTGGAACCAACGAGACCCAGAATAGCAAAAGCAATCCTGGCACACAAGAGGAAAGGAAGAGACATCACAACCCCAGACTTCATATTATACCATTAAGCTACAATGATTAAAAAAAACAGCATGATATTGGCACAAAAAGCTTTGTGGATAAATAAAACCACATAGAGGATTTAGAAACAACTCAGCCATATTCAGCCATCTGTTCTATAATCACACACCAAAGGAAAAATAGCATCTTTAACAAATGGTACTGGAAAAATGGCTATCCACTTGCAGAAGATTGTATCTAGACCCATATATTTTGTCAAAATGGATCAGAAAATCAATGCTAAAATAGAAACATTTGTAAGCTTACATTTAGAAATTAACACTTAGAGAATCTGAATGCTTTCTATCCAGCTAAAACTTGCTGAATAGATGACAGATGATAGATAGATAGATAGATAGATAGATAGATAGATGATAGATGATAGATAGATAGATAGTAGATAGACAAATAGATAAAATACTTGAAAACATAACTCTAGGCAAGGACTTTCTGAATGGAATCACAGTGATATGATAAATAGCATCAAGAATCAATGAATGGGATCATACCAAATTTAAAACATCAGCACAGCAAAGGAAACAATCCACAGAGTGAAGAGACAACCTACCAAATGAAAAAACATGGCCAGCTGCTCTGGTAGAGGACACATACTTAGAATTACAAAAAACTCAAACAAATAGAACTCAAAAATAAAAGACCCAGTCACAAAATGGGCAAGGGAAATATGTAGACAATTTACAGAAATATAGTTGACAAATAAGTACATGAAAAAAATGCTCAACATCACTGGCCATTAGAGAAATGCAAATTGAAACAACAGCAAAATTCTTTTACTTTAGAAAGAATAGCCACCATCAAGAAATTAAATGATAACAAATGTTGCTGAAGCTGGGTGGGGGGAGCTACCCTCCTACATTGTTGATGGGAGTGTACACTAATACAGCTACTGTGAAAATCATTATAGAAATTGCTCTAAAAATTAAAACTAGAAATTTCATTTGGCCCAGATATTCCATTCCTATATCTTATCAAAATAGTTAAAGATATCATATTACAGTGATACATGCATACCCATGTTTATAGCAGCAGAACTTATAGTAACTAAATTTTGGAAATGCCCTCTAAGCCCATCAACAGGTGAATGGATATAGAAAATGTTGTGTTTGTACACAGTGGAGTACTTCTCTGCCATAAAGGATAAACTTGAGTTATTAATAGTAAATGGATCTACTTTGAGCAGATTAATATTAAGTAAACAAAGTCACACAAAGCTTAAATATTTTAAGATTTGTCTTATGTGAGAAACCCAAAATATAAGTAAGCAGCAAAATAAAAGCTAGATAAGTGTGGAAGTAGGAAGATCCTTTAAATGGGAAGAGAATCAAGAGATGGAGGGAGGGGTAGAGAGATGAGAGAAAGCAGATAAAAGAAAAGAATTTTGACATATTATATGCATGAACCAATAAGGAATGTAACCATTATATACTGTAAGCATGTATGAGTAAAAAAAAAAAAAAAGAAATGTTTCCCTAAAGCTAAAAATGGGGATGTGTTTAGCTACAAATATACATGCTCACAACATTTGCCTCAGATCTTCCAAGTTCTTAAATAATCTCCTTAGGTAATTGTCTACAGAATAAAAGATTTCTTTTTGTGGCCCTGAAGCAAGGCCAGCAGATCGCTGTAGCTGCTGTTTTCAAACAGGAGCCTAAAGAAAATCTTTCTGTGGTCTGTTGGCCATTTCAGAACTTTGGATATGTAATGGTCAATTCATCAGAAAGAAATAGCAAGTGAGTGTGGCAGACTTTCAGAGGCTTGCAGGAGAGAGACCCTGGCATCTCAGGACCTGCACCATGTGGTTGACTCGGGGTGCCAGGAGAACAAGGAGGTCCTCCCCTCTCTGGGGGGTGGCTGTGAGTGTGGCAGACTTTCCGTGGCCGAAGGAGACAGACCCTTGCGTGTCGGACCTGCACCATTCAGTTGGCTCGGGGTGCCAGGAGAACGGGGAACTCCTCCCCTCTCTGGGGGGTGACTGTGAGCCTGCCAGCACACAGGCTGAGAATCAAACACCTCATTTTATCCTGTCCCCCATCCCATATCCCCCACTTAGCAAGTGGGAGCCAGTGAACTACACATCTTGTGAAAAGATTGGCTATGTTATTTAGTATGAGCTTCCCGTATGCAAAGATATGGACAACCATTTGGAAGAAAACAAGAGACAATATGACAGATAGTGAAGATCTCTGGTTGTCTAGCTTTGACAACTTATGCTTTCTTGTGTCCCATTCTATTCTATTTTGTTGTGTTTAATTTTGCCCCCTTTAAAATAAAATTTTAAAAAAAGATTTCTTTTTATAAAATTTTAAAAGTGATACATAAAATCATGCAAGTTGAACACATCAAAGGGGTACCATGTAATGACTGAGACATGTACACATTGTATGATTTTCAAGCATGTTAAACATACTTACACCTGCAGAAGCATTTATCATTTCCTTATGATGAAAATTTTCAAAATCTTTTCTTTGTGATTTTTAAAGTACATAGTACATTATGTTACCTGTAGTGATCATACTGGTCAATAATACACCAGAGCTCCTTGCTCCTGCCTAACTATAACTTAGTATATATTAATCAATATTTCTTCATCCCTTTCCAACTCCTTCTGGGCATCTGATAACCACCACTCGCTCACTATTTTTATGAATTCACTGCTTTAGGTTCTGCATGTGAATGAAGTCATGTGGTACTTATCCATCTGCACCTCAGTGCTCTTAACATTATGATCTCCAATTCCACCCCTGTTGTTGCAAGTGACAGGATTTCATTTCTTGTGGCTGAATGCTATCCACTGAGTATATTTACTACATATTCTTTATGTGGTGAAGGCAGCCCCTTTGGTCACCAAGGTAGAGCTAAGCTGGGTCACACCTGAATTCCCCAGCCTCAGGGACCTGTACGGTCTCAATGAGA
>PVJX010050170.1:0-10789 GCA_004027295.1 Dolichotis patagonum | reverse complement strand
GCAGGTGACGCGGACGTCACATAATGTAAAATAATACAGTACTAGGGGATTACTCAAATCTCTTATCTGATCAAAGTTATAGAGTTGAAGGAAATAACCAAAATTTAGCAAAGAGTCAATATGTATTAGGAAGAGATGACAAATCACTTGTTTTATTTGTAGCACAAAGCATTCTGAAGGGTGGGAAGTCCTAATATTGAAGAATACAATGGTGTAGAAAGATTAAATAAACAAAGTAAATTATCGATAATAAAAAAAATTAACTCTGTAGCATACTGGACACTGTCGTGTACCTAATATAGTCTTCTTGAAGTACCAGGACTCAATCTGGAAAATTAGCAGTCTCCAACCGCATTTTTCCCATTATGACCACTTTCTTCTGATTTTGAATCCCTAGGTTTATAAGCATTTCCTCAAGTCTAGACAAATTTCAACTGCTAACATAATCCCTTTATTCTAAGTCTATATATCTAACAGAGAAGCACTACAATATATTGTATTGATAAGTGTTGCCCTTTACATCCAAAAACCAATAATAATTTTCCTTCACTTTGAACTACTGCTATATAAAAGAATTCCTCATGTATCTGCATTTATACAAGCTAATAATTTATGGAAAATTTTGTTAATAGAAATGTTGCTATCAACCAATGATCTATACTCTTGTTCTTGTTATATTCTTAAATTTTACCCTGTTCCTTCATTACCTCCTGATTGCCTCTATGGGCATTTGTGACAGCTTCTGGTGTATATGGAAACTTGTTGGACAGAAGCATGATATTTGAAACTTTTTCTGACATCTCTGCCATAATATGGGTTTGCATTTCTTTGGTATGTGAACTTGTCCTTAGGTCTTTAAGCTAGAATCTGTTTATGATCCCAAATAAATTGCTCATAAGAACTTATCACAGAAAGATTACATTCCTATGAATTGTTATTTGTTTTTTGCAAACCTTTACATAACCTTCAGAAATCATTCACAGCTTGGTGAAGATTTATTTGGATCATTGTGTTATGTTGATGGGTTTCATTTGTGCAAAGGTCTACAAAGGCTTGAAGTAAAGACTGGGTGATTTAAACCAAATGTACTGCCTGAACCGTCTGTAGATTAGACAAAAGTTGGATATTGCTAAAGTCCATGGGACAGAGTTCCTCTCCTAGTCCCACGCTAAAAATGAGCAAGATTTATTTCACAATTTCATACCTGAGTTGAAAATTAGCTGAGAAAAAAATATACTAGAGCATTCATATAGCATTTTTCTATTTCATAATGTAAATAGAAAAATATTTTTAAGGAAAGAATGTAAGTATGATAACACTTTATATATCTGTTCTAATATCAGAGTTTTATTAAAGCATTTTACTCACAAATAAGATTTAAAAGCAGTTAACTAAAACAAGTCTGAATTTTTTTTAATTTTCCTGAAATACAAAATACAGAGGCAAGAAATAAGAGTTGTTTAACCAAATCTCTAAAATATTTGAAGAAAATTTTTGTCTAAAATTATCCCAAATGTACCATATAATGTTCATAAAATTAAAAAATGTATGTTCATTTATGTATATCCAGCTATATGCAGAAGTATACCTGAATGACATTCAGCAGTTTCAGAGTTCTTCACCTAGATAAAATGGAAGTTCTCTATTTTATTAAAACCATAAAACATTTAAAGATGAATGGCTATTTAATTTTAAATTATATTAGTTTAAGACATAATTTACAACTATTTCACCCCAGCTAGGAAAGCTAAATATGATCATTCTATAACACACACTTTTGTTGCCATCTATTATTTGTGTAGCTGGGATAATGATCATTTTTTAAAGTATAAAAAAATTATTTAATTTATCTACTTAAAGGTCTCCAATTGCTTTTAATGCAGTAAAACACATAAAAATGGGTTTTTTTTTGCTAGTCCTACTAAATTCTGTATATCTAGCCCTTGTCTGTTTTTCCAATGTCATCTGCTTCTTATCTTTTTCACTATGCTCCAAGAAGCCTTAAAACTACTCACGTCCTCCACGTAGGCAATGAAGCTCCTCTATCAACTACTTTCTTAGTCTGTAAGTTTTAATTTAAATGGCACTTCAAGAGGCCTAGCTATAACATGTCACTTCCATATCAGTCTCTTCCTCAGCACTTTATACAATTTACCACAAGTCTCAAATTTGACAAAATATTACAATTGCATGATATAAGACTATGATCAATCTGATGAGTGTACCTAGTAAAATCAAAGTAACATGTCAAGCATAATTTTACCCTCAATTTGTTTAAGAGGTTAAAAAAAGTCATACACACTTTCTCACACACTTTTAAAGTACTTGTAGGTATACATATGTGTACAGTTTACATACAAAGCAAATACTATTCAAAATAGTAATTGTTACATGGAGTCTAAACGAAGATGTTATAGAGACTGTTGTAGTTTCTATAACTAACTCTATCTTAACAATTATACTCACATTTAATCTTGTTTTTTATTTATTTTTACATAGAAACAGTTAAAATATTTTTTATCACATTAAATTAAGTTGAGTTAAAGACAGTGTGTCGTTATAATAAACAACAGTAGGCTGTATGATATATTAAAAATAATTGCATTTTGAACTCCAAATGTTTTAAAATTTTAATCAGATACTTTTTAAATTTTAAAACAAAAAGAGTAAAAACTATGATACAGAATTTCAAAACAATAATAGGAGATTAGCAATGATTAATATATTAAATATTGTTATTTTTAAAGATTACAAATTATGATCATGCAACAATTATCAAACAATGAAAGCACAAGCTATTCTTTTTTATAAACTAATAGATAATAATAGTGTAATTATCTATCATACATAAATATTTTTTTTCCTTTCTTTCTTTTCTGCTTTCCCCCAACCTAGCTGTTCTTTTCTTTTTAGCAGTTTCTTCTCCTTTCATTTTTCACAATATCTACTGTACCTTTGGCCTCTATTTACTCTTTCAGTTTTTTACAGTAAGGAGACAATACAATGTTTACATATGTGAGTCTCACTTGTTTCACTTGTGAGTGTGGTCTCAAGTTGTATCCATTTACCTGCAAAGCCTCAAGTTTATCTTTCCTTGTAGTTGAGTAGTACTCAATTGTATAAAAATACCACATCATTTTTATCTATTGCACAGTTGATGGGCATTTGGGTTGTTCTCAAGATTTAGCTATTATAAATTGTGTTGTTATAAGTATGGCTGCACATATATCTCTGCGGTAGGATGCTTTCAATTCTTCTGGAAAAAAATACCCAGAAGGGGAATAACTGGTCAAATGAGACCTCTAGTCTTAGAGTTTTGTTTTTGTTTTTGTGTCTGAGGAATCTCCAAACTGATTTGCCCAATGGTTGCACCAGTCTATACTCCCACCAACAGTGGAGAAGAGTTCTTTTTCTCTGCATCTCTGCCAGCATTTATTATTGGATATTTTAATGACAGCCATTCTTTCTGGAGGGGAGAAGAAATGTCTGTTGTTTTAATGTGAATTTCTGGAATGATCAATGATGCCGAACTTTTTGATATATTTATCTTCCATTTGTATTTCTTTATCTGAGAAATGTGTATTTATATAAGATAACCATTTTTGGATTGGGTCTTTGAATTTGGGGGACCTGATTCTTTTTTAATTCTTCATATGTTCTAGATTGAAGTCCTTTATCTGAGGGATAATTGGTTTTTTTTTCCCAATTTATGGGTTGTCTTTGCACGCTGTTGGTGATTTCTTTTGAGGTGCAAAAACTTTTTAGTAAGATGAGATTCCAGTTGTTGATTCTTTGAATTATTTCGCATGCAGTTTGGTTTCACTTCATGAACTCTCTGTCTACCCCTATGTCTTCAAGATTTTAACCTACTTTCTCTTCTAGTAGATCTAGAGTTTCTGTTTTAATATTTAGATCTTTGATCCATTTAGACTTTAGTGCATGCTGATACACAAGGATCTAGTTTTAGTTTTCAACATGTGGAAAGCCAGTTTCTCTAGCACCATTTATTAAAGAGGCTATCTTTCTTCCAGTGAACATGTTTGGCCCTTTTGTCAAAGATAATGTGGCTCAGTGTGTCTGTAGCTGTGTCTGTCTTTTCTATTCTCTTCCATTGTTTCTTAGTTTTTTTTTTTCCAAGTACCATGTTGATTTTATCACAGTAGCTTTGTAGTATAATTTCAAGTCAGGGATTATAATGTCTCCTGCCTTGCCTTTGTTGTCCAGGATTGTCTTTGCTATTCTAGTTTTATTCTCTTTCCAACTGAATTTTAAGAATGTTTTCTCTGTATCTTTGAGGTATACTAATAGTATTTTGATCAGGATTGCATTAAACCTATCTAAATAGTTTTAGGAGTATAGGCATTTTCAGTGTTGGTTCTTTTTTCAGGGTGCTATAATTTTCAATACATTCTTTATTTGATTGATTACTAAGTATTTCATTTTGGGGCTGTTATCATGAAGGATATGGTTTCCCTAATTTCTCTCTTAGTGAATTTGTTCTTTGTGTATAGGAATGCTATCGATTTTTGAGTGTTGACTTTGTATCTACCTATGCTACTGAATTGGTTATTAAATCTGGAAGTCTTTTGGTGAAGTTTTTGGAGTCTTCTGTGCAGGGTATCATGTCATCTTCGAATAATGATCATTTAACTTCTTGCTTTCTTTCCTTATTCCTTTTATTTCTCTCTCTTGTTTAATTGCTCTGGTTAATGTTCCCAGAACTATATTTAATAGGAGTGGTGGTAGTGAACATCCTTGTCCTATTCCTGATTTTAGAGTGAAAACTTTCAGGGTTTTTTTCCATGTAGTATAAAGTGGACTGTTATTTGTCACAGACAGCTTTTTTTCAAAATGAGGTAAAGACCATCTTTTCTGATCTTCTGTAGTTTTTAGCATGAATGATTGTTGGGCTTTATCGAAAGCTTTTTCTGCATTTACTGATGACCATGTGATATTTGTATTTGGCTCTGTTGACATGGTATATTACATTTATTGATTTGCATATGTTGAACCATCCTCGCATTCCTGGGATGAATTCCACTTGGTCACAGTGTATAATCTCGATGATTTGCTGCATTCCATTTGCTAGTACTTTTTTGAGGACTTTTGCATCCATGTTCATTAGGAAGACTGGCCTGTAGTTTTCTTTTTTGGTTGGGGTTTTCTATGGCTTTGGTATACTTGCCTCCAGGAATGATTCACAGAGAAATGATCCCCTTATAATTTCATTAAAGAGTTTGAGGAGTGTTAAATCTTTTCTAAATTTCTTGTGGAAACTATCTGTGAATCCATAAGGACCTGGGATTTTCTTTGTTGGTAAGTTTTTAATTATGTTTTCAATTTCATTAACTGATACTGGGTTTTTCAGAATTTGTATATCTACCTGATTCCACTTTGTTAATTTGTATGTTTCTAGGAATCCATCAGTTTCTTCTATGACTTCTATCCTATGGCAGTAAAGATTTTCAAAGTAGGTATTAATTAGCTTCTGAATTTCCACAGGATCCACAGTGATTTCACCCTTTTCACTCCTTATTGCATGAATTTAAGTTTTTTCTTTTCTTTCCTTTCCTTTCCTTTTCTTTTTTTCTTTTCTTTTCTTTTTCTTTTCTTTTCTTTTCTTTTCTTTTCTTTTCTTTTCTTTTCTTTTCTTTAGTACAGGGGATTGAACTCATGACTTCACATTTGCCAAGCAGGCACTTATACCACTGAGCTAAACCCCTGGCCTCTCTTTTCTTTTTTTTGATAAGGTTGGCTAGGGGTTTATCAGTTTTGTTTATTCTTTCAAAGAACCAACTCTTTGATTCGTTAATTCTTTGTATTGTTTTCTTAGTCTCAGTTGTGTTAATTTTTGGTCTGTTATTTATACTTTCCTCCTTTCTTTGGGTTTTGAGCTTGGCTTGTTCTTTTACTAGAAGCTTGAGGTGCAGCATTATGTTGTTCATTTGTGCTTGTTCTGTTTTCCCAATGTGAGAATTCACTGCTATGTTTCTGTTTGAGAACTGTTTTCATTGTGTCCCATAGGTTCATGTAAGTTGTATTTGCATTTTCATTTGATCATAGACATTGTTCAATGTCTTCTTTAATTTCATCTGTGACTCATTGGTTGTTCAGGAGGATGTTACTCAATTTCCATGTATTTATGGAGTTTTTGTGGTTTCCTTTGTCCTTGATTTACAATTTCATTGCTCTATGGTCAAACAATATGCATAGAATAATTTCCCTTTCTTTGCATTTACTTAAGCAAGTTCTATTAGCTCATATATGGTCTATTATAGAGAAGATCTCGTGTGCAGCTGAGAATGTGTATTCTGATGTTGTTGGGTGGAACACTCTGTAAATTTCTACTAAGTCCATTTTTTCACATGTTTGGTTCAACTTTGTTATTTCTCTATTGAGTTTTGTTCTAGTTGATCTATTTGTTTGTGACAATGGGTGTTAAGGTCCCAGACATCAGAATACATAGTAAGTAGACACTCTGCAAACATCTACTAAATCCCTTTGTTCACATATTTGATTTAATTCAGTTATTTCTTTGTTGGCTTTCTGTCTAGTTAATCTATCTCTTTGTGATAATGGGTTATTAAGGTACCACATTACAATTGTGCTATTGCTTCTTTTATTTTTCATGTCTGTTAATATTTGTCTTATATAGTTGGGTGCTCACATATTCGCTGCATATATATTTATGATTGTTATCTCTCCCGCTTGAATTTTTCCTCTAACAAGTATGTAGTGACCTTCTTTATCTCTTCTGATTAGTTTTGGTTTGAAACTCTCATTGTCTGTAAACAGAATAGCTATTCCTGCTTTTTCTGGGTTCCTGTTGCATGGAGCATTTTTTCCATTTTTTGACTTTTACTGTAAGAGTTTCTTTTTGAGTTAAATGTGCTTCTTGTACACAGAATATTGTTAAATCTTTCTTGATCCATTCTGCCAGTGTGTTTCTTTTGATTGGTGAATTGAGGCAACTTACATTGATGGTTATAAGCAATGCACATGGGCTTATCTTTTTCATGTTATTTTCCAGTTATTGGTCCCTGATTTTCCCTTTCAGTTTAACTCTTTGCATTTCCTGATGGTTTCTTTTGTTGTTCTTAGAATTGTGGTTATTTTTAATCTCTATCTAGAATGTCTTTCAGAAATCTTTATAGGGTTCATTTGGTGGTTCTGAATTTTTTCAGTTGTTCTTTATCATGGAGGTATCTTATTTCTCCATTAATTTTGCAGTTTACCTTAATCTAGGTGGGAAGTTGTTTTCTTTCAGGACTTGAAATACTTCACTCCAAGCTCTTCTTAACTTGAGGGTTTGTGCTGAGAACTCGACTGTGTTTCTAATGGTCTTTTCTCTAACAACTTTTATTATTTTGTTTCCTTATCAAGCAGATGTCAATACAAGACACTCTGGATGGACAAGTTGATAATTTATACTTTCCTTTATTTAAAAATCTAAAATTTAGAATGATGTTGGATAAATTTTATCATTTAGACTAATAATGCAAATACACTTTACTATGCTATAATGGAAAAAACAGAAGTTTATTTCTATGGAAGAAAGGAGCAATGTTTCCAATTTAGTCTAAGGCGCCATCCTCAAATAAATTGTTACACAGGTGACATAAAGTGTTTTGGTCTTTTCTACATAGGACTTTTCAGATCAAGCATTTATGAAGGAATATTATTGCAAAGGATTTTACTGAACTGGAAACTGTAAATGAAAGATCATTCATGAAATGTGTTGAGAGGATAGGAAAATGTGAAATGCTGCTGAACTAAAATGAGCTATGTTTTGTCTCCAGAGCAGTCATGACTTAATGCAATACAGCTCTGAATAAGATAAATCAGACTTTGCACCAAAAATTGACTATGAAGGTAGCTAAGGAGAAAAATTATTTTGTCCCCAAAATAAAATATATGGACAGATATGTATGTATACTGATATGTGGATACATATGTTTATGTACATTATATACGGATATTTTAATTTTCCCATCATAAATACATCTTAGATGTATGCCTTATTTTTAATACACTGTTATAAAAAAGATCAAAAGCCCATCACATCAACATCAAATAGCATAAATTGAATTTTTTCTATTAAAAAACACTTGCCCTTACTATGTCTTTCTCAAAGACAAGACATTGATACTCTAGGTAGAGACTGTTTATGTTTCTTTCTTTTAAGAGAGGCTTGACAGCTGCTCCCTGGAGAGAAGCTTGGACTCTTTAAATTTTTATTAAGCTACAGTATTTGAAATTTGGAGAGCAGACATTAGCCTTTGAGGTGCCGTGTTTGATGGCATGAATCTTTTAAGCTGTATTACTGTGAGAGAAGATTTTAGAGATTTGCTACAGACCATTTATCAGGGGACAATGAAGCAGTTGTGAACAATATATAGTGAAAATATGCTTGCATGCAAACTTTTCATTAGACAATATAGGAAACCATAGCAGTATGTTTTTCAGGTTTTAATGATATGTCAAGTAACCCAGTTACTAAGGGCATAATGGATTTTTTTTTTGCCTTTTAATTCTCATTTTCAGACAAGAGAAATGTCTCTCTGACTTGAGTTGCTTGATAGTGTAGAAGTGGTATGTAGCATAAATTTATAATGAAAATAAGCAGGAGCATGCAAAGTGTGTAAAGAAGTATAAAAAAGAATAAGGAAATGAGGGTGGCAAGTACGAGAGTGTGTGTTTTTGCCGTTATCTCCAGACAGCAAAGTAGATCTTTGTGAAATCCTTTCTGTAAGCCCTGCAGACCAGATAGTCCTTTAATTGTTTTTTTCCTAACAAGTGTTTTATATTCATTTGTAATCTAGTTATAATACTTTAACATACCTATCCATGATACAATGCACTGGCAGGAAGCCAATCTGAAGCACAAGTTGACTATTTTAGGGAGAATAATACACATGGTATGAAGAAAACTTTTAAAAGCTTTAAGTAGTCAAAGAATAAAGAGCAATGGCAGAAAAAATAGATTTTTCCCTATCGTTTGTTTATTTAATGAAAAACATATTGCTGTTCTACATCACAGCTTAAAATAGATCAACATGTTATTTTTATTTTTTGAAGAAATAAAATTTCATAAAACAATAAGACAATAGCAATAATTCAATAAGTATCGTTATCTTCAAAGTAGAACTGATTCTAAAAATTTTTTAACACACAAGATCATAGTGTGTTGCTTTTACACTGTAAGTTTCTTATGGGGTAAAAGAGGCTGAGACATGGTATTTGCTAGAAAGTGATTTTAAGACTACCATTTAAGCCAGTTGACTGCCTTAATACTGCGGTAAATGGCTTTAACTAACATCTTGTCCTGAACAGCTTAGTTCTCTAAGAAAGCTGCCTAGGAGACAGATATTCCAGTCAGAATCAGCGTTTCTCCCAAAAATATGCTCATCCTTGTTGTCCGTGTTTTCTTTATGACCTAACATTTGGATTTGTTTTGCTTTGCTCTTTTAATGCCCCTAATCTTCTAAATAAAGGTGATGAAATTTGAAGCATATTTCAGAAACTGCTTTCACTCTTGTTTTTATACAACTAATTATTACTCAATGAAAGAATAGGTTTTCTTATAAAATTGTAAGTTTGAGAATAAGATTCTAAGTTTAATGTATCCAAGATAATTTGCAAGGATTATATTAAGTAAAATAGTATAATATAGAACATACAGGAATATTACTTTAAGTTCTTTATATTTAAAAGATATAGTACATAGCATGCAAATTTGAAAAGTAGCATATTAAGCAATTTATAAATTTGCCAAAATATAAAATTAATGTCAAAATTTAAAACAAACATATTCAAAAATGACATTGAAAAGCTAGCTTAACAAATAAATTATACAAACTTTACCTATTCTGTTTCTGTATGATAGCACCACTTACCCCAGGAAATACAAATATCTCAACATAAATTTTAAAGATCAATTTTTAAATCACAATTTTAATAATTAGATAATATATTGTCTTATTAAATAACAGTTACATATATGTGATTATAGTTTTATTTAGGGATACATACTCCATATTCATTTGTGTTTATAATATTTCATAAATAGAATATATTTCATATGTCTATAATTGTTTCTATCTTATATATTTTATATATTTTATATGTATTTAAATAATATATTCTCTATATATTCTACATTTACTTAATTGCTATACTCTATATTTATATATATATTTAAGTATAATAAATGCTATGTATATTTCAATTTCTAAATAAATGCAAAGGTCCTATGTTTTCATGGCATATTACACTAACATGCAATTTTAAAAGCACTTGATTATTAGTGTCAGACCTCAGGATATATGGATGTGTACAGAGATAATGGATGTTTTACTGCAAAGTCATTTTGATCAAAGTGCTGTGAACAAGATGTTTTTGAACTTTTATATTAAAGAATGTTTCTTAAAAACATGCTTATTTTACTAAAAACATAAACACAGGGCCAGTATTCTTAGCATCTTTAAAATATTTTTCTTTTTTACTTACACATTGTTAAATACTATCATATTAAGGAAAATAGGAAGTTTAGTTATGTTATATCATATATATGCTTTTGTTTATTAATACATTCAATTCATATTATTTAATAAGAGTGTTGAATGTTTTTGAACACTTTCTTAACTTTTGTTCATAAATTTAGATAATTCAAATATCTATTTTTTAAAATATGCTTTGAATTCCCCCACAAGCAATAGCTGACATAATTTCTTCCCACCAGAAAAGGTTAAAAGACAAAATTTTTAAGATTAAATGGCAATACATTTTG
>PVJX010050169.1:0-10788 GCA_004027295.1 Dolichotis patagonum | reverse complement strand
TAGGATTGATCTTTTATTGTTGGAGTGCTCCAGAGCCAACTAGTGGCTCCTTGGCTTCTTCATTTGCTTCCACACTGCTGGTCTCGCTTATTACACTGCCTTCCAGAGACATACGTGCTCAAATTCCCAAGACTTAGCTGGAGTGTTAGGTGTTGGTGTTCTGGACCATCCGTTCACCAGTGGAGAGTTTCCTTCTGCTCTTCTGGCTGGCATTGCCATCTGAGGAACAAGGTAGAAAATGCAAATTCACACTATTATGGCAGGCCCCACTGTCCCGGGGCAGTTGGATTGATTATATTTCTTTTTCTTTTCTTTTTTTTGGTGTCTGGGATTGAACTCAAAACCCTCATGCTTGCTATGCAGGCCCTTATTCAGCTGAGCTAAATCTCCAGCCCCTGGATTGATTATATTTCATGTATTCCAATAAGAATATTTTATTTGGCTGCAAGGGAGTTAGGACCTTGTGAGGTGAGCCCTAGAGCTCCAGTGCTGGCCCAGGGAGAGTTTGAGATCTGTGCTACTGGTGATTGAGTTCCTATCCAGCTCCCCTGGACACAGAACTGGGTGCTTGAGGTTCCATCAGCCTCAGTGTACCACTGCCAGCGGCCTTCTTTCAGTTCAGGAGGCTGACACTGTGCAGAGGGAGTCTCAGCCATGTGGGGATGGGATGGGGAAAGCTTAACACCTGCACTACTAGTGGTTGAGTTCCTATCCAGCCCCTAGGGACATGGAACTGATCCCCGGAGGTTCTGTGGGCATCTGTACACCACTCTCAGTTTCCCTCTTTCAATTCAGGGATCCAAAAACTGACAGAGGAGTTAGGGACACAGGAGAGAGCTAAGAACCAGCTGGGGAGTCAAAACTGGACAAGGCGCTGAGAGCACAGGTGGTGATTCCCAAACACCCAGGGGAAACTTTGGAACACCACACAAAGCAAGGAAATATAGGAAAATGACAAAAGGAAAGAACAAAAGGCAATCTCAAATCTCCAGCCCATCACAAGAAAGCCTAGGAATCATGTACATAGAAGAAAATAGAAGCCATACACTGGAAATTACTGAAATGATATTAACGGAAATAAAGAAGCAACTAGGGTAAGCTATAGAGAAATTCAAACCAGAAATAATTGCCCATGTAAAAGAAGAAATGATGTAACTAGTAAAAGAAATAGTGAACACATCTAATGAAGACACAGCTAAAAAGTTAGAGGAACAATGAAAACAGATAGAATCCCTGAATGAAAACTATAAGAAACAAACAGAATACATGAAGCAAGTTCAAAGAGATATACAGGAAATCAAAAATTATATTGAAAGTTGCCAAAAGCACCTCAACGAATGTGAAGATAGAATTTCAGACCTCAAAGATAAGATTGCAGTTAGTCAGCAGGAAAGGAAAGATCTTTTAACAAAAAAAAGTAATCAAGAAATAACAATTCAACAGCTGTAAGACGATGCAAATAAAAACAACATAAGATTAATAGGGATAAATTAAAAAGAAAGGGAGAGCCCAAATCATATCAAGAGACAATTTACAGAACTAATAGGTGATAACTTCCCAAAGCTGAGAAGGTAAAGTGACATACAGGTTAGTGAAGCATATAGAGTTCAGATAGTCATAACAAAATAAAACTACAACCACACATATAATAATCACCATCCCAGAAATACAACATAAGAACAGAATACTAAAAGCTGTTAGACAGAAAAGACAAATCACATATAAAGGAAAACTTATCAGAATCACAGCAGACTTGTCAACACAAACAATGAAGTCAAGAAGACTATACAATGAACTATCTCAGAACCTAAAGGAAAACACCTTCTAACCAAGACTGATGTACCCAGAAAACCATGCTTCAAAATGGATGGAGAAATAAGATGCTTCCATGAAAAAGAATAGCTGAAAATCTTGATGAACACCAAATCAACCCTATGAAGAATACTGAAAGACATTCTAGATACACATTGGAAAAAACCACTAAGCAAGGCAGACAATTAAACATAATGGAAAGGTAAAGATACACAACAGCATAAAGATAACGTGTCAAAAATCAACCAATATATAACAGTTATAACCATTAATGTAAATGGCCTGAACTCACCAATCAAAAGAAACAGACTGGCAGAATGGATCAAGAAAAAATATCCAACCATATGCTATCTGCAAGAAACCCAACTAACCCAAAAGGAAACCCATAGACTGAAAGTCAAAGAATAGAAAATGATACTTCATGCAAAATGAAACAAAAAAGTGAGAGTAGATAACTATTCCGTTTGCAGACAATGTGAACTTCAAACCAAGAACGATCCAAAGAGATAAAGAAGGCCACTACATACTAGTTAGAGGAAAACTTCAAGAGGAAGAGATAACAATCTTAAATAAATATGCACCAAATTCCAGAGCACCCCGCTATACAAAGCAAATATTAACAGAAATGGAAAATCAAATAAGCAATAATGCAATTATAACAGGAGACATTAATATGCCATTGACACAAAGTGACAGATCAACTAGACACAAAAACAGCAAAGAAATAGCAGAACTGAATCACACCTGTGAGCAAATGGACATAATAGATATATACAGAGTGTTCCATCCAACAACATCCGAATACACCTTCTACTCAGTAGTACATGGGACATTATCTAAAATAGACCATATACTAGGCCACAGAACATACTTAAGTAAATGCAAAAGAATTGAATTTATCCCATGCATGTTATGGGATCATAGTGCCATGAAACCAGGAAGCAAAAATAAAATCAACTTCACAAACCCCAGAAACACATGGAAACTGAATAATACACTTTGAAGCAATCAGTGAGTCACAGAGGAAATTAAAGAAAAAAATAAACAATATGTACAAGTAAACAAAAATACAAACTTTACTTAGCTGATTTTGTGGGATGCAATGAAAGCAGTCTTCAAAGGAAAATTTATTGCACTGAGTCCCCATATCAGGAAGACAGAAAAAAACACAAATACACAACCTGATGGTAAAAATCAAACATCTAGAAAAAGAAGAGCAAGTCAAGCCCAAATCCAAAATAAGGGAGGAAATTATAAAGATCAGAGCAGAAATTAATGCAGTAGAGACTAAGAAAACAATACAAAGGATCAATCAATCAAGGAGTTGGTTCTTTGAAAGAATAAATAAAATTGATAGACCCTTAGTCAAACTTATTGACAAAAAGGAAAGAAAAAACTCAAATTCATGCAACAAAGAATGAAAAAGGTGAAATTATTACAGACTCAGTGGAAATACAGAAGATCATCAGCACCTATTTTGAAAACCTCTACTCTCGAAGGTTCAATAACTCAGAAGAAATGGACAGATTTCTAGATACATATGGACTACCAAAGGTAGGTCAGGGAGATGTAACATTGCTGAATAACTCAATTTCTATTAATGAAATTGAAAACATAATTAAGTTCTTGCCAACAAATAAGAGCCCAGACCCAGATGGATTCACTGTGGAATTCTACAACAAATACAAAGAAAACTTAATTCTAACACTCCTCAAACTCTTCAATAAAATTGAAAGGAAAGCAGTTCTTCCTAAGTAATTCCTGGAAGCAAATATTACTCTAGTACAAAAACCTGAGAAAGACCCAACTAAAAAAGAGAACTATAGGCCAATCTCTCTAATGAACATACATGTAAAAATTCTCAATAAAATATTAGAAAACAGGATGCAGCAAATCATCAAGAAGATTGTACAACATGACCAAGTGGGATTCAGCCCAGGAATGCAGGGATGATTCAGCATACATAAATCAATAAATTTAATCCACCATATCAATAGATCCAAAAGTGAGAACCACATGATCATCTCTATTGATGCAGAAAAAGCTTTTGATAAGGTCCAACACTCATTCATGATTAGTACCTTGCAGATAATTGGAATTCATTGTCTTTACCTCAATATAATAAAGGCCATCTATGACAAACCAAGAACCAGCTTCATATTAAATGGCCCAAAACTGAAAGCCTTTACCTTAATATCAGGCAGAAGACAAGAATATCCCTTATCACCACTCCTATTCAACATAGTACTCAAAATACTAGCCAGAACAATAAGACAAAAGAGAGATATAAAAGGCTTAAAGATAGTAAAAGAGGAAGTTAAATTATCATTATTTGCAGATGACATGACACCCTACATTGAAGACTCAAAATACTCCATTGAAAGACCCCTAGATGTCATAAATAAGTTCATCAATTTAGCTGGATACAAAGTCCATAATCAAAAATTAATATCATTCTTATACACTAACAACAAAATCACTGAGAGAGAAATAAGAGAAGCCACACTTGTCACACAAGCATCTAAAAAATGAAATTCTTAGGAATTAGTATAATCAATTACTTCTTATTAAGAAGTAAAAGAACTATACAGGGAAAATTATAATACCCTGAAAAAAGAAATCAAAGAGGAACTCAGAAACTGGAAATACATCCCATGTTCATGGATAGGAAGAATAAACATTGTGAAAATGGCCATTCTCCATAAATTATTAAACATATTCAATGCAATTCCAATCAAAATACCACTAACATACCTCATCCATCTAGAGAAATCACTCCTAAAATCCATCTAGAACCAGAAGAGACCTAGAATAGCAAAGCCAATTCTAAGCAGCAAAGGCAAGGCCGTAGGCATCACAATCCCTGGCATGAAGTTATACTACAAAGCTACTGTAATAAAATCAACATGGTACTGGAGTAAAAATGGATCTGAAGAACAATGGAATATATTGGAATATACAACCACAACCACAAACACACTCAATGACCTTAACTTTGATAACAGGGCTAAACACGTTCACTGGAGGAAAGAGTCTCTTTAAAAAACGGTTCTGGGAGAATTGTATATGCTTATGAAGAAGACTAAATCTTGATCCATGCTTATCACCATGTACTAAATTAAAATCTAATGGATCAAATGTCTAAATATTAAAACACAAACACCAAATCTGTTGGAAGCCAATGTAGGTAAAAATCTTGAAGACATAGGGATAGATTGATAATTCAGGAACAAGAATCAAATCACATGTGAAATACTTATCAGAATCAATAACTGGGATCACATCTTATTTAAGAGTTTCTGCATGTCGAAAGAGATTTCCAGTAGAGTGAAAAAAAAAGCCACCAATTGGGAAAAAATCTTGATGGACTGTCCCTCAGACAAAGGACTTCTGTCTAAAACTTATAAAGAATTTTAAAAGTCAGACCCTCAAAATTCAAAAACCTAATCCAAAAATGGGCATCTGAGATAAATACACAGTTCTTAGATGAAGAAATATGAATGGCAAGGAAATACATGAAAAGAAATGTTCATCATCATTAGTAATTAGAGAAATGCAAATTAAAACCACACTAAGATTATATCTCACTCCAGAAAGAATGGCCAGGATAGAAAAAAAACTACCAACAACAAATGCTGGAGAGGCTGTGGGGAAAAAGTAACTCTTCTGCAATCTTGTTGGAAGTGTCAGCTGGTGCAGCTACTGTGGAGTTCAGTCTGGAGATTCATCAAAAAGCTGAGTATGGAAATCCCATTTGACCCAGCTGTTTCACTTCTAGGCATATTCCTAGAAGAACTGAAAACTTCATACCACAGTGATATATGTGTACCCATGTTGATAGCATCACAATTTGTAATAGCCAGATCTTGGAAACAACCTCAGTGCTCATCAACTGAGGAATGGATAAAAAGATGTGGTATTTTTATACAATGGTGTACTACTCAGCTATAAAGAATGATCACATTGAGATATTTATAAATAAATGGGCATAACTTGAGACCATACTAATAAGCGAAATAAACCAAACGCACATGTGTAAATACCATATAGTCTCCCTAGTATGAGAAATACTAAGATTATATGAGATTTTATGGTAATGATGATTCCCCTTTACATAGCTTTGAAGCCTTTTTAATGTTTTCATTCATCAGTTGGAATGCTTTTATTCTGTCTTTTTTACTTTATTATGTGTGATGATATGAACAGCTGTTTTGAAGAAAACAAAACATTATGACAACCATTACTGTTTTAATATCATCTTGCTCTGAAATCCTGCCATGCTTTTATTCTTCTAATACCATTGGTTCTATCATGTTGTGTCTTATTGGAGTTTTAATATATGTCATAACATAAACAAATTTTTATGGAAATTGAGATATTATAGTAGTTATTGCTCATTTTCTGTTATTTGGTTCACAATGTCCTGAAATTCTTTCATTCTTCTGAGTGATTTTATACTCTTTTCTTATGTTTGATATTATTGTATTGGAAACTATGCTCAACTATAGCAAACAAAGACATATTATGATAGCTACTGTTAATTTTTGGTTGTCTTACTTTAAAATGCTGTGTTGCTTATGTTGTTCTGTTCTGATCTACTTTGTTCTGTCCTGTTGTGTTTTATTCTCTTTAAAATAAAAAAAATATTGTATTTGATTGCTCGTGATTTATCACATATATATTGTAATAAAACTTTCTGCTTTTTGAAAAATATTTTACAGATTTATTAAAGGATAATTTGGTTATCCATGTACTATATTTCTGAAGAGATTAACTGGTATTGCTAAGAATATTTTGCATATATAATTTTTTATCTGAAATAAAGTTTTACATCACAAAATTCACTTATCTTTTGCTTTCTTTGTTTAACTTTTCATGCATTACAGTGTATAACTATATATAAATTTATATTAAGAAATTCTTTAGTGTATCTTCAGTTTTTTGGTAATAAACATTTTTCACAATTCTCTTTAAATATAAAAATAATTTAATATTGACCAATGATTGCTAATGTGAACTCGTTAATATAAGTAGTATATATGTATAGACGTTTAAATCAATAAAAGTTACACATAGCCCATTTCTATATTTTTTTCCTTTTTTGTGGCACTACTACTTTTACATGTTGTCCTCAATTTCTTTAAAAGTTTAAACATATTGTTTATTTTTAGCAATTATCGTTTCATGATTATTCTAAAGGTATAATTTGAAAGTATTCTAAATATCACACTTTTAAAGTCTTTACTTTTTTCTTGCAAAAACATCCCTTCATTTTATATTTAGTTAGAATCATGGCAACTTTGACAAAACTTTTGGATGAGTGTTAACGTGTATGAACTATTTTCTCTGATGCTTTTACATATTTTCTAGAACATAATATTTTTATTAAATATTCTTTCATGAAAATATTTCATAAGTATTTTGGTACATTTGAGATATACATAATGATCACATTCACCATAGAGAATATGTACTTGCACAATAGTATGCTGATTCCTTTTTTCTCCTATTCCTCTCCCCTCTATCAATTCCCATTCCCCTTCTTATTTTCAAAAGTTGTTTCAATTTCATCTTTACTTTTTCATTTGTTTCTTTTCCTTTCCTTCCATTCTCAGTCCTCCTTACTAGTTCCCCTTCCCATTTGAATATTTTCTTCCTAATTCACAACAGTATAAATCTCTTAATGGTTGCTATACAATATCAATTTTCATAAAAATGTGTAATTTTAAATTTTTATATTGGAAATTATGACATCTCTCATGTATTTATATTTTAGTTGGCTCACCCACTTTTTTGTAGGGGTCTTCCTTTATTGAATATTTTTTATGGATTTGTAATATGAATAATTTTTCCATTATGAAATATGAATGTGTGCTTCTTCAGTCAATTTTTTCTTTTACTTGCTATTTTTTGAATATTTATTTTACTACTTTGTAAGTCCAGAATTATATTAAATAATTTTGATCATACACAAAATGCTCTTTGAGTCCCAGCTTCTTAAGAGTATTTATCCAAAAAATGTACTAGTATGTAAAAAGAAAGAAAATATTCTGAAGGCTGACAGCTAAAGGCTTTAGATTAGTTCAACAAATATTCACATCAAACATATGTTTATTTCAAATTTCCACATGATCAAGACTGTCAAAACAGACAAAACCACTGACATCACAAGAACAAAACCCCCTGGATATAAGGCTCAGGGAAGGTTTACTGGTGTGCAGTGTTCCAGTCATAAATACACACTGGTGATGGCAGGAGTTAGCATTCTTCATGCCTCCACTAAAGAACACAAGGGAGAGCTTGTGCTTTGAGTTCTTTTGCAGTTGACCGTATAGAACTTACTCAATATTATTTTTCTGAAGCTAGAAAAAACAAATGTAATATTATACGCATGAAGGTAATACAAAAGACATTTCATTCCACAATATGGAGAGGAGATAACTCCCCATTGGAAAGCTTGTACTACTTTTCTTAACACAAGTAGTATAGGATTGGGTTGCAGCAGTTTCCTGTGCAATTCTTTTCTTCCTTTTATTTATTTATTTTTTTATTTTTTGTTACTGGAGATTGAACTCACAACTTCATGCTTGCCAGGCAGTCATTTAAGCCACTGAGCTAACTCTCCAGCCCTCCTGTGCAATTTTTGCTGGAAAGAGAGTGCGCTTGTATGCCTGCCCTCCATCCACTCTCATTGTGACTCACTGACATTTCTTTTATGTGAGACCTAAGTTTTTCATTAGGATTTTTGCATTGTTTACCTTTGTATTTCTTCTTTAGTTATCAAATACTAATTGTATAGATCTCTGTGACACAATGCTATAGATGGATATTTCTTTGCATAATGTAGTGACCAAATCAAGAAGAATACAATATCAAACACTAAGTGTCCTGTTGCATACACAGAATGTGGAGAGATTTTGTTTTAGTTACTTTCAATCAATAATATTAATATTAAATATCTTTCATAAGTTTCCTGATATCAGCTTTCCATTTGAATAAGTGCATTTTTCTCCTTATAGAAATACAAGAATATTTGAAAAAATTTATTAATAATTGTAATGACTCATTTAAGTTAGTTCTTTGTTCAATTTGCTTTGAATATTTACAGCAAGCTCATGTGAATTTTATAGAAAATGTACTTAAATTTTATTGCATATATTCACTTCCTATTAAGAAACTAACAGGAGAGTACAATGTATTTTTCATTATCAGAAATAAAAACAGAGGCCTTAAGCTGAAATAGGTCATTAGCCCTTTTTGAATTTTTTTGGAAGCATATGCTTTCTGAATATTAAACTGTCCTGGCTGGGTTTGCATTTGCATTCCACATTCTTCTGACCACAAACTGTGAGCTAAGATTACATGTATGCAAAACTGTACCTAATTTGGTATTTGGATATAATGGAAGTAATGGATCTGTAAATCCATTTAGAATCAGTATGTATTAGACATACACCTGGCTATGAGGAATAAAACATAATAAAAATAAATGCTATGAGGACTCAAAAGCAAATACAAATATATCAGTGATGAAAGAGCAACACATTCAACAGCACCTCACATTGATTTACTTGAACTCCTGCAGAGAAAATGAAAGGTGAGACAGCCACTTGTGTTAAAAGGAAAGCTAAAGAGAATGTCATATTTACACACAAAGGAGTACTACCTTGCCACAAAGAAGGGCAAACTTGAGTCATTTATAGGAAAATAGATGCACCTTGAGACCATAATATTAAGTGAAGTAAATCTGACTTGAACATAAAAGTTGCATAGTTTCTCTTATATGAAAATCTCCCTATAGGAAGAAATAAAATTAATGGATAGGGAAAAAGAATGACACATAAATTTAATGTAATTCAGCAAAGAAAAATGTATCAAAAAGTATTCCTTTATTTTGTATAATTTTCCATGTTTTATATGGTTTTCAAACTAATAGTCTGGTTGTCAATGTGTATACACTATATTATATGTAAATGTTTATAAGATAACTAAATAGATTGGACCCTGGCACAATTAAAAATGAGTAGAGGGAAGGGGAAATAAATGAAGATGTGTTTCATATACATACTAATTCCCTACAGTGAATGTATGCTTTATATGCTCCAAACTTGTACTCAGTAATATTCTATAAAAGAGAAAGAAAGGCTAGATTACATTGCCCATAGCTGGTGATTTCATTACAAGAAGCAAAGAGGAAATCCTTAACCAAATTCAAACTATGAAATATAAGTTAGAGCACTACTTTTGTGAAAAGACAATAATATCAATGAAGGGAGAAGAACATAGTAAATTTGACATTCTTTCTATGATTTACAACATAAAATATAGCAAAGTATCAATAAAAAGAAACTGTTGTAGAGGTTTATATAGGAAAATATTTTATCACTTTTTGAAAATACAGAACTATAAAGAAAAGTTCAATATTCATTGGGAGATATTTTCAATATAATTTTTTTTATTGTCTAGAAAATCAATTGAAAATCTGGGCATGTTGAGGCAGACCTGGGAGGCTGAGGCAAAAATTCATGATTTCAAATGAAGTTGCAACTTAACAAGACTATTTTAAAAGTAAAAAAAATTAAAAGAGGTGTGGATCTAGCTCATTAAAAAAGTCCTGAGTTCAATAATGAGGCCTAAAAAATCTAAGAAAAAAGAAAGAAACAGAAACACAAATGGAGAACATGGCTGCAAAATGCCTGTGAATGTCTATGAATGGTGAGTGAATAGGGAAGACATAATCAACTCGAGCTAATGACAATTTGAATTTCTCAGTGGACATTGGGCAGTGTAAGAAGTGTCCTGATGACCAGTATGCCAAAATACAGCAAGACCACTGACTCCAAAAGTCTATGACTTTCCTGGCTCATGAAGATCCCATGGGGGTGATGCTGGCTTCCACTGCCCTGAGTCTCACTGTCTTTGCAGCTGCTGCCCTTCAGCTCTTTGTGAAGAGCTGAGACACTCCCATTGTCAAGA
>PVJX010050168.1:0-10807 GCA_004027295.1 Dolichotis patagonum | reverse complement strand
GGGCGCCCTCCGTCCTCAGCCCCTCCGCCCACCCGCGCGGTCTGCTCACAGCCCCGGGCCAGGCTCCAGGTGCGCCCATCCGGCGCCCGCCCAGCGGGGACACGAAGGGCCCAGGTGATGGCGCCGTCAACCGGAGGGGACAGGCGGGGCCCGCCGAGCTGAATCCCAGCAGCTGCGGGGGGAGCTGAATTAAGGGGACCCACGGGGTACCCGCGCGGAGCCTTCTCCGGACGGGACCCCGCGCCTCGCCGCCTGAACACGAACGCCCTCGGGTGGCAGAGGCGCCCTGGCGCCTCCGCGGTCGTGGTCTTCCGATGATCAAGAATTTGGGGTGAGCCAGTAGAGCCCCAAGGCCCACCTCGGCTCCCAACTCCTGCACAATTCTACTCTGACCGCAGTTGCAAAGCTAGGTTTCGGGGTGGCGGCCCGCGTCGCCGGCCTCCCTCCTACCGGCCAGGACAAAGGCTACCGTGGCCGGGCCAGCCCACGGCGAGCGTCGCGCAGCGAGGGTCCCGCGGCTCCGCAGGGCGGAGGGGACAGCTGCGGGGCAGGATCCCCAGGCAGGAAGGCGCCGCCCCGGTCCCCGCGCGCCCACCCCGACGCCGGGCGCCAGGACACCAGGGTCCAGCTCGCCCCCTGCGCCGTCTGCACCCGGACTTCCTGGGGACCGGAGAGGTGCGCGGTGCGCCCCGCGGTACCCACCCGTAGCCGTCCGAGTTCTGGTCGTTGACCCCGCAGCGCCTCGAGTAGTAAGTCCGGCTGGTGCCACCACCGCCGCCGCAGGTCCCCTCGCAGCGCAGGTCGCGCAGGTCGGGGCCGGACTCGGCGCGTGTCATGCGGCCCAGCGTGTTGAGGCGCGGGTGGGAGCCTCCGTTGCAGCTCATGTCGGCGGCCCTGAGAGCGCTCAGCGCCCAGGCATAAGCGAGGGGGCGGCGGACGGAGACGGGGACGGGGACAGGGACGGCGACGGGCCGGGACCGGAGCGCGAGGAGGAGCTGCGGCTCGGAGAGCGGCGAGCGCGCACAGCGGCCGGGCCGCCGCTGGGTGTTGGTGTTGGTCGGCGGGGGCGCGAGTCTCCTCCCCGCTGGCGCCCGGCGCGGAGGCCACACCTGGCCGGCTTCTTCCCAGGGCAGGGTGCGGCCCCGCGGGTGTCACCGACGCGTTCGGCCGCTCCTCCCCACCTGCGCCCGCCCGCCGGCCGACGACTCCGCCCTGCACCACCGCGCGGCCCGGGGACGGCGGGACGGGGGCGGGGACGCGCTCTGGGCCGCCCGGGCCCGGAGAGCGGGACGCGGATCTCGGGGATTCGCTGGGCGCTAGGGCGAAAGTAAACCTAACACAAGCGCCACTAGATTGGACAATTACTTATTAAATACTTCCTTTTGCTCGTTCCTGGAAACTTTGCCAACCAAGCTTTGAATAAAAACACAGCTGAAGAGAGAATGTTTAGAATAATGATGGGGTTTTGCTTGGGGACTTTTAAGGTGTTTTTGTTTGTTTGTTTGTTTGTTTTTGTTTTAATTCTGGTAATCCAGAAAATTGTTCCAGAAATGCGATTTCTGACACCTAAACACTGTTTTTACGGAGGGCCATCCTCTCTGGGAAAGTGTTCACCAGAAATAATTCCTTGGCATGAAGATAAAAAGGGAAATATGAGAAATTTTTTGATTGGATATCATAAAAATGTAAGTAGCACATTTCATGTATTTAGTTGCCTTTCTGGGGAGAGAACACCAGCTGGGAAAGGGTGCAACCACCAAGCCACCTCCCACCCTGTATTTCTACTCTCCAGGATGATTTTCACAAGAAATTGGAAAGGCTTCCTCCGCAGGACTGTTTCCAGGCTTTGCAAAAGACCCTCAGGTTTGCTTGTCTGGTGTGCGACCTCCACCACCACCACCACCACTTTCTCCCCAGACAAGGCGCCTTTGGGAGATGAAATTCTTGGCTCGAGCCAGTGCCCCAGGCCTGCCTGGGATTTGAGCTTGAGGGCAACCAGGACAGATGCCTTGTCGCCTGGTACAGATGAATAAAACTGCTCAGCCACTCCCAGAAATAGGCGAGCATTCACTGTGCCCCGGTTTCCAAGAACTGGGTTTCCAGACAGACCTGGTCACATCATCCATAAACATCTCTGTAATTTGGAAAACTGTTAAACTGTTCTTTAATAAACACTGCTTGCGGATCTGTACCTTAAATATTTCTCATTTTCCCAAACAATGCCAGTTATCTTATTTTACAATGTATTTCTGAAATGTTTATGAACCGAAAAGAAAAAAACCAAAATACAAATATCAAATTATATTTGCATGTTCCAAAGAGAGCGGGAGAGTTTTCTAGCTTGCTGTATTTGCATGCACAATGACTCCTCTGTCTTTGACACACAACCTTTGACAAAATATCTTGTCCTTTTCCCTGTTGGTAAACCAGAGCTGACCAGCTGAAACACAAGAAGTCAGAGCGGAAACACGGTGAGATAAAAGCTTGTCATGTTTCACTCCTGCAGTGATTTTCATCACTGTCTCTGCTTCCTCTATTAATAGAGGCGCATGCGGCCAAGTCATTGTTCCAATGATGATACAACACTAATGTAGAAACACACGACCACATTTCTTTTGAAACAGAGCTAGGCCAGAAGTGAGTTTCAACACAAACAGCCTATGGATATCCAGTGGTTGTCAAGGCAGGGAAAAAAGCCATTTCAGGGCATTAGTAAATAATGCACAAAATCTGTTTTCCCTCTGTGCACCTCATTGGTGTAGCAAATGGTTATAACCTATGATACAGAAGGGTCAGCACCAGACTTAGCAAATGAAAGATGGTACAGTCACTGTCCTTAAAAATATTACAGTTCAACTTAAATTTAAACAATTAAGGTGCGTTCCCTTTTCCCAATAATGTGTAATACCAAGCCCAGGAGGGCCAGACACCATGGTGCACGCCCGTATTCCCAGCAGCTCCTAAGGCTGAGGCAGGAGGATCACAAGTTGGAAGCCAGCCTGGGCAATTCCATGAGACCTTGGTTCAAAAATGAAAAGATTAATAGAGCTGGGGCTGTAACTGATGACAGGGTGCTTGCCTGGGATGGGAGAGCTCCTGGGTTCATGCCCCTGTGCCAAAAAGAAGGAAAAGGTGCGACATGGGCCTGCACACAAAATTCTCATTTAAAGCAACACAAGCGTGTGACCCCTGCCCAAGATGAAGAAAGTTCCTCTTAGCCAACACAGCCAGCACAGGGGGCATCAGAAACCAGGCTGCTAGCTCCACAGAGACCCAGATGCCACCCAGACTCACGGAGGGGCTTGCTGTTTACGGAAGAGGGAAGACCCAGCAGCCAGGAGGGCCTGGGCACAGTCCCCCACGCTTCGAGAAGGAAGCCAAACCAGTGGGAGTGGTGAACCGCACAACCCACCAGGTACCCCCCTCCCTGTAACCCCCCCAGCTGCTGACCTACCTCAGCGCATGCTGCCGCCTTCACTGATGCCAGGGGACACTGTGGCTGCCGACCAAGCACCAGGCTGGCCCTGGCCGGGAATGGTTTTCATTTATCTCTCTCTAAGGATGATCCATAAAGATAAGAGGGTGAAATGAGTAGGTAGACGTGCTAGGGAGATGGAACCCAGACACACACACACACACACACACACACACACACACGTCGTGTAGGCTAACTCCTCTCAAAAACCACAGTCCTGATCTTTCTGCTGCAATTTACTTGGGCAAGAACTCAACTTCTTTGAGTGGAAAATGGACATAATCATACCCTACCAACCCTCCAGATCACCAGAGAGTACATGATGAGATAAAATGGTGGGGAGAGGAGGGGTTGATTTGTGTTTTGACACAGGGTCCGTCTTCGTATTTCAAGCTGGTCTTGCACTCACTATGTAGCGTAGACTAGCTTCAAATTCATGGTGAGCCTCCTGCCTCAGCTTCACCAGTTGCTAAAGATTACAGGTGTGTGCCACGGCGCCCAGTGGTAGAACCACTCATCAAAGCAAAGGCCCTGGGCTGGATGTGAAATTTTAACCATTAATGTTTCCATCTTTTTCTCCTTCTCCTTCTCCTTCTCCTTCTCCTTCTCCTTCTCCTTCTCCTTCTCCTTCTCCTTCTCCTCCTCCTCCTCCTCCTCCTCCTCCTCCTCCTCCTTCTCCTCCTCCTCCTCCTCCTCCTGCTCCTCCTCCTCCTCCTGCTTCTTCCTTTTGTCTTTTTGAGACAGGGTCTCACTATGCAGTTCAGGCTGGCCTTGAGCTCACTTTGTAGCCCAGGCTGCTTTCAAATTTGCAACGATCCTTCTGCTTCAGCCCCTCCCCCCCCCCGGAGTTCTGGGATTACAGGCATGCACCACCATGCCTCACTTTAATGTTTCCATCTTTATTCCACATGTGAATCAGTAAACATCTTGTTGAGGAAGGTACAGTCCTTGCCATGTAGGACACCAAAGTCTGCGTTAGGATAGCAGCCACAACACAACTGCAGCTGTATTATAACAAGCGTGTATTTGCAGAAGCGGGCAGCTCAGCACAGGGCTTTAAAAAGTTCCGAATCCAAAGTCTGCCAAGTCTTCACAGGCTGAGCCGACCAAAGCAGCTATTTTTTCCCTGCCACTTAGAGATAGATACCTCCCCTCTACTGATAGAACAGATCTGTGACAGGCGACCTTTCTTCGGCTGACCTTGGAAATGACCTTGCAGTCAGCCAAGAGCCATCAGGCCTGTCCTGAGTGGATTTTTAAAGCTAAACAGAACCCCTGGATTGCAGGAATTTTTTATTGCCTCCTCAAACGCTACAGGAACTCCCGCATAGCTCTTTGTTGCCAAGTGATACTCCAGAAAGATTTAGACCCTGTTAGTTAAAATAGCTGGTCTGACTGCCAGAGGAGTAACATTGTAATAAATCAGCGCTACACACAGAAGCTAGGATTGAAAATAATAGTAATGTGATGTAGAGAAAATGCCTGTTTAAATAGCAGGCAAATTTTTAGTACTAGCGTATGTGATGACTGGGGGTGTAGCTCAGTAGTAGAGTACTGGCCAAACACAATTCCCAGCATCACAAAATAAATCGATAGTAAATAAGAATATTTCCAAGGTGGGAGCACTCTGGGAGGCTGAGACAGGAGAATGGCAAGTTTGAGCCCAATCTGGGCAAGTTAGTGACTTAGTGAGTGAAACCCTTTCTCAAAATAAAAAATAAAAAAGCTACTGAGGATATAGCTACCAGGCCCTGACTTCAATCTAAAATCTTCCAGGAATCACAAAATCTAGGATCTCAGCATTACAAAAATATCATTGATCTCTCTTAGTGTTATGGAAAGTATTCGAAGCTTTCACTGAAGACAGCACTTTGATAAAGCATACGAAGTCCAGTTCAGAAATAAAATGTTTATAAAATGCAAGCATCAACCCCAAACTATCTTCCTGCTTTTTTTGTCTTTGTTTTTTGTGCTGCTGGAAGTGGAATATGCCTGCTACCACTGAGCTACATCCGCAGCTCCTAAAATCTTTCTTTTCCTTCCATTAAGTGTCCTTAGAAGCAAGACAATTTTTCTGTTGGTGTATTTCTTATTTTTGCCAAGGGAGGGGGGTCGATGGGGGGGTCTATGCAACCAATTCACTTATGTGACCATAACACTGCTTGGGACCCGAGGAGAATCAGTTGAAACTAAAGCTCTTTCTCCCCCCAGTTTCTGATCTACTGAGAAACTCACTTTTTGTGTTTCATTGATAACACAATAATTGCAGGGTGTGGTGGGTGCACAGCTGTAATCCCAGCACTGGGCAGAGGCAGAGGCAGGAGGATCACCGAGAGCTGGAGGCCAGCCTGGGAGACGTAGTGAGAGCCTGTCTCAACAAGCAAACCGAACCACAGCAGTGCGTTGTTTCATATTCTGTCTCCTTTAGATGTGAAAGTCATCAGGGCTGGGGATCTGGACATTTTTCTATTCTGTCATTGCAAAGCGTCCACAAGTCTTTCCACTGCAAGGGAAATGATGACTGTGTGTAAATATTTCACACTGGTTTTGGGATTTGTTGCTGCCTATGAATGTCTAGGATTTCGAAAGAAACCAGGTTTCCCCTTCCTCCCATTCTGTCTGACATTGTGTCAAGTCATCATGGCTTAGTTTCTATTTTGATCTTTGGTTGTTTAGTGTATGCATCTCCAGTTTTACTTCTTCCAAACGATGGAAGCTTTTTTCGTTTTGTTTTTCAGACAAGGTCTTGCTCTGTATTTCAGGCTAGTTTTAAACTCACTGTGTAGCCCAAGCTGACCTCAAAGTAGCAGTGATCCTCCTGTCTCAGCCTCCCAAATTATGCATGTATATCACCACGCCTGGCTTATAATTCAAATTCTCTATGGACAATAAGCTTTTTACTCCTTCAAGAAAAGCTGTTTCTTCATGTAGCTTTATGTTTCTTCATGTGGCTGTTACAACAGAACACATCTATGAAGTGTTTGTTGATAAAAGGGATTTCCAGTAATCTGGATTTTCACTTTAGAAAAGTTTAAGTAAAAAAAAAGTATGTCAGTTTTCCAATTCCAGCACATTATTCGGATGACAATTCCTTATAATCATGCTGAGTTTACCAAATCACTTGGAGAGTGTATTTGGAAAGTTAATGTCTTCTTCCGGTAGTGTACCCGTCATTTGAGCGGCTTGCCCACTAAAGTAAGTGTGAGTGACTTGATGCATTAGAAGTCACTTGGCCAAGAGTGTAGGTGACCCTGTGGGGTCCATCCCTTTGCCCACTGTCTTTGGCAACTTGACCTTCAGCTTCTCATCTTGCAGATTTGAGCTCTTAATGAGAAAGAGACTCAGATGTGAAGGTATGGGTGAATCCTCAACAGCCGTGCTATTCCACGGCAGGCAGTCAGGAAATACCTAGCACATGTAAAACACAAGATTAGCACAATACGCTACATATTGCCCGTGCCAAACCCAAGCAAGGGGCAGGATGAGACAAATCCCATCACCACAGGGACAGCGAATGCACTTGAGATGTTCCTCTCGCTTACCGACGGCATTCTCTGTGAATGGAAAATCAGGAGGGCTGAGGTGCTGCGCAATCGCAGTCGCTTGGTGGGAGCCCCTGAAGCTACCCCCAACTGGCACTCGGAAAGCAATCTTGCGCTGTGAGGAACGCAGGCAGTCCTTGCAATCCTGCGCTAGCCTTCAGCCGAGGGCTGCAGATGTGGGTGGGAGTCAGGAGACTGTTTCTTCCTGAAAACTCAGTAACCCAAGCCCCGTTTCTACTTAGGGAGCGCTAAGAGGAGTGGGCTCAGCCAGCGCCTCACAATTTAAGTGAATTGGTTGCAAATCCCCAAAGGAGAGTTGCTTCTCTTTAGCAAGAGGTGGATTCAAGAAACAGTTGTCCAAATGAAGAGGCGGCGGACGGCTGCTACTCTAAGTTAAGGCTGAGGACGGCAGAGCTCATTGCACTGGGTTTCTGCATCGTTTACTGGTTTGCAGGATTTACTCTGCACCATTTAAACCGCGAGGCCATGGGACAGCGATGTTTCAGACACAGGAAGAGTTCGTAGCACAGCTCCGCGGCAGTTTCAGCAAAGCCGTGAAGCGGTGTCGTCTTGCAAAGGTGGGTGTGGAGAGTACACGTCATCCTCGGCTTTCTCGTCCAACCTGCCCGGCGGCTCGGTGACTGCCCGGCAGTTTGGCTTCAGGAGGAATCACACAAAGCTTCTCCAGCCCTTTCCCACCGGGGCACACTGGGGTAACGTCATCTGTGATCTCTAAGCCTTTCTGTGCTTTGCTAAATAAGGAGATGATGATAGCGTGCTGTGAGATAGGAATGACTGTCTTCTTAAAAACAAAAGCACTATTCTCACTTAATGTACTGAGACAGGTTCCCCTGAGGAAATAGGTAATATAACAAAAAAAAAATATTTTTTTTAAACTTTTGTCAGAAGAAGCAAGATATGTCAGGTATAGGCACAAATTTCCTATGATAAAGGCTATCATTATGGATATCTAAAATGTACCAATAAAATAAAAATATGCAAAAAATTTCTTTAAACTTCGTTTTTAACTACTGAGGAACCTGTCTTTATAAGAGGGACTTAACCCTCTTGATTTCAGAGTTTTTGTCACAAATAAAATAAATGTTAAGAAAATGAGTGTTTATAGGGACATCAATGTGAAAAGAAGGCAGAAGGTAAAGGTTTTTAGAAGGTGATGATTTAAGCCATCTACTCTATGCTTAGTTTTTTTTTATATTAATGATATGTCAGAAGAGATTTATTAAGTGATCTTGAGGCATAGAAATTATCAGAAAAAGGATATACAGAGGATATACACAAGACTCATTTGTTAGAGTATACATTTCTAGTAACAGATCTATCTTTAAATAAAGATATGCAAGTTTATGAGAGAGAGAAAAAAAGAAATTATCTTCATGCCTAGTTTTTTAAAAGTAGGTGAGACTCCTAACACAAAAGTCAATCAGCCTGGTATTTATCACCATGAAAAAAATAATTACAATTCCAACTATCTGTCTAATACATGGAAAGCCATTTTGGGGGAGAATTTTAAAGATTTCTTTACTGTGATAAAATACAGATAAAATACCATCAAATGCAGTCTTTTAGTCATTTTCAATGGTTTGATTCCGTGACAGTAAGCAGATTCAGAGGACTGTGCCACCATCACCACCATCCCCCTCCTGGCCTCCCCTACACATCCCACCAGCTTTAGGGCTCCTGTCACTTTGGCAATGCTGGGATCTCATGTAAAGCGGGTATTTTTCCTGTGGTGATGGGCTTACTTCACATCCCACAGGCTTGTCCAAACAGCAGTGCAGGTCAGAATTTGGCTTCCTTGGAGGAGGGGGGAGCAGAACGATTTTCACACACACACACACACACACACACACACACACACACTGCATTTTGTATCTCTTCAGCCTCGGATGGAAGTTTTGATTGCTTCTCAGGCGACAAGGGCTGGGGCAAACCGGACAACTAAGAGGGTGGAATGCGTCAAAGGTCATAAAAACCCAGAGGACAGACACAGAACAGAGGCGCCGAGCCCTGCACTCCGAGGCAGTGAGAAGGTGCGGCCCCAAGCCCTCCTTGGAATCTGGCGCCCTGTGCAGGGCCAGTCAGTAAAGGGCTCTTCTGGGCCCTTCACTTACAGCGGGCAGGAAGCTGAGCCAGGCTGTATACAGAGCAGTACTCATGGGCAAAGTGAGTTTCCGATAGGACACTGTCCCCGTGGCATTTGCATGGCGGGGGATCCAGGATTTAGGGATACAAAAGATCCCATTTCCTTACCTTGGGGATGGCTGAGACCCTTTCCTCGGGCTCACTCTCACCATGTGGAGCTCTCTCCACCTTCCATCAATTGATGTGCACCTTCGCTGCCTTTTCTGTGGGCCTGGTTCAGGTCTTAGCTCTGGGCACCAGGCACCTGGGGAGATTCCCCAGGGGACCCTCCATCCCCCTCCACCGCGGGCTCCCATGAACTATGCTGCCAGCTTGTGTTTAAGTAGTAAAGAAAAGGATAAACAAACCTCCCGTCAAGCTGAAAGGGCAGAGTTCTGCCCCTTTCCCCAGGCTCTCACATCCTCCAAACATAGCTTCAGTTACAAAACCGAAGTCCCCATCACATTGTCTGTGGGTCAAACTTAACACGGCCCTTTCCATATTCATAAATCTGGGATCACCGTCATTATTCTTTGAGTGCTTTCCCAAATTCCCCGTCTTTTAACTAGATAAACATCTCTGCCTCAAACTAGGCATTTCTTTTTACTAATCACAAATATTGTGAAGGTTGACTTGATCCAGATGCTAGAATGGCTGATCACTCTACCTTTTGTCAGGGTTAATCCTCAAAATAAACACAGGACATCCGGTGACTTTCCAGGCAGATGTGGCCAAAGCTGGCATTCAAATTCAGTTCTTTGTCCCTCTGAAAGAACTACTTTGGTCTGAACTACTTTGCAAGATGGCCTTGTTCAGAAACTACAGAGGAGATAGAGGAGCTGCACCTTTGACCGAATGCAGGTTAACATCGATCACCTCTAGTTTGGAGAATAATGAGCAGATTTTCTTTATACTTTTCTCTACCTTCCAAATTTTTGTCTTCATGGTGACTTTGTTGCCAGAACAACATAATACAAATTTTGATTCACGACTTTATAGTCAGGAGCATGCAATAAAAACTGCGGACTCCCCAGCTGTAATATTTCCTTTGGATTCAAGGTCTTGATTGTTGTTTTGTTTGTCTGGAACAGGCTGAAAATGGCTTGGGGACAAGAGCTTGGTCCTCCAGGGTACTGATTATCCTGGCAGGCACTGGGTGATGAGCCCTAATGACACAGGGCACGGCCATCTGTCTACTAAGCCTGCACATCTACCCGAGCACGTCTCAGGGCACCCCAAAAGCATTCATCAACCCCTGCTCACCCAGATGTGTCAGAGGGCATCAATCATCCCTCTCAGCCACATTCATCCTTGGCCCCTGCATGTCCCCCCTCGTCCTATTTGTGAATCAGTACACAAGGTCCACTGTCCCCCCACCTGGGATGAACATAACACCTGAGCTAACAGTTACCCTTCATTTCCTGGCAACCTCTCACATTACAAAAGGGGCAAGGTCCATAGTGCTCAAATTAGGTGAGGTAAGTCAGTGAGCTTAAAGCTAGCATAATTCCTCTTAACATGAGAAACCCAAAGTATAAATACTTCCAATGGAAACCAGGGAGACAGAGTATTTGTCCATGAAAGAGTCTGGAAAATGAGGGAGAGGAGAGGGCAGAGAAGTTAAAGGGAACACAGAGAATTAAGGTGC